>JXSR01S011226.1:129556-145783 GCA_000969725.1 Ophiothrix spiculata
TTTCAGATGGTACCATACATCATCGCAAATCTCCAATTCATGCTCCAACATCAAAACAACACCATCAATTCACATCTCAAATATTATCTCTGTCTCAATTTTCTCCCAGCACATTTTGTTTTCTTGTTTCCTGTTTTTCACAAATTTGACAAAAAGACAAAACTAAGCAGAGAGTAACCTTATCTACATGTAGCGTGATGATGCTTGCACCATCCATATTGTATACCTGTGAAATCCCTGGGGGAGATAGCAACATACTCGCTGTATTCCTTGAATTACATATATTTTTGATCTGATGTATATTCAAACATAGCAATTCAGAGAAAGTAAATGACCAAATAATACTGAGATGTTTGGATCAGCAACATCATACCTTCTTGGTTTAGCAATTTTCGTTGTGCAAAGTTTTTTAAATAAATTAATATTATCTCATTTAATTTATTTTCTATATATAATTACAATATGAGAAAAATGAAGTGTGTTGGGTAGATAGTAGGCCTGGGACTTTCCGGGTAGCCGATTTATTTTACCAAACTGTAATGATAATTGAACATAATAACAATATTAGAACGGGAAATTGATGGGTCTACTACGACCATAAGATGTCTCAATTACAAAAAATTTGGATTTTTTGCAGATAACTTCGATCAGCTGATGATTTTATCATACATTTTTAACACAATTTTTTTGTTCAAAATTCTATGATTTTATTGTCCGATTCGGGTAACCAGTCGGCAGATTTTGTACCCGGGTAAGCTCATGATGGGCGGGTACCTGGGTTTTAGTCCCAAGCCTAGTAGATAGTGTTGGATTATAGCTTGATACCTCCTAATTTTTATTTTACCGTCTTTCTTTTTTATCTTATATTTTCTCAACGATAGAACACCCCTTTCCATCACATGGCTTTCTAAAGCAACAGAGTTCAGTCATTGTGTACATTTCCTTATATAATATATTACACAAGACAGCTTTCTAATTCATCAATATCAAGTCTTATGTTCCTATTTCAGATGACAGGACTAAATCCAGGCATAAATATAATTTAAATCCAATATGCACATCCACTGCACTTTATAAAAGCATAGTATAAGAGTCTACGGTAGAAAGTAGACACATTCTTTTTCCAGTACTAGTATCTGAACTAAATCTTTAGAACCCCCTCCCTCTTTTTTGCTAATGTAAGTAAATCAAAGTGCATTCTACAACATATCGCTTAGAATCAAATTCTATACGTCTGACCTGATTTAGAATAATATAAACCTCTTCTAAAGGAATGTTTTCTTACATACATGTTACTCCTACCTCAACAAAGCTGATATCAACATTGACATCAAAACCCACATAAGTGAATGTATGCTGCAAATAAAATGTGGATTTGGGCCACACATGATTCCATCACATCACTTCAGGTGTAAGAGCATTCTACAAATGACACCATTTAGGAGAACTGCTGTATTAAAAATAATTTTTTATCACATACAACAATATGAATTATTTTGAAGTATCTTTAAAATATGAGGATAAATTGTGGATGTCACGTGGAAGTGGTTGGACTCATAATCAATAGGTTTTTAGTTCAAGCCCCGGCCCCGCCACCTCAGTGTTGATTCCTTGAAGCAAGATTCTTTATCCACATTAAGATTCTTTTTCCACATTTTTCCTCCTCACCCTGGTGGTAGAAACGGACTCTTGTATGTAAACGTACTGTGGAAGGTAAATCAGACTCGTTTGTGCAGGAGTGGCGTACCCCCACAATCATACAAGCCCGTATTCACAAAAGTGATCCAGGAGTAACTTTGTTCCTGGATTTCTCATTCTCAGAACAGAGATAGCCCATAGTCCTGAACTAAGTTTGATTTGCCAAAGCCTAAATAACTAGTCCATGGAATAACTGAATACTTCGTTTGCGAATACCAAATGACGACATCAATGGAATAAAAATAAAGTTATTCTTGGAATAGAGTTATTCCTCTTTTGTGAATACTGGCCACAGAGTAGAATGGAGTCTGGACTAAACGCTAAATAAATGGAGATTGGCACAACGGCCGTTAACAATTCAGCTTCGGTTTTTGACTTTACCTTTCTTTTACCTATTTGTGCCACTCTTTCTGGAAATACTTACTAAATAGAGTTTTGTTATAACTTGAAAGTCATTCAAAATTATTGAAGGTACTTGCGTTTCAAGTAAAATGTCTAAAAGCTAGTTTATTCACTTTAGTACTCATTTTTGAAATAGCAGTTATTATGGTACCTATGGCAACGCAGTACACTAGACATGACAACAAATATCATTATCATTATAATAAATGAAATCTGGCTAATGTACAGTGGCACTCTACACATGTTAAATATTATCTCCAAGGTATTGCCACAATATATTTGAGTATGGATGCAACATGAATGAATGATGAAAGGGAGGAAAGAAGAAAGGAATGAATGAGTAAATGAATGAATTGAATAAATTAACAAATGAACGAATGAATGAATGAATTGAACAAACAAATGAACAAATTATTTTAAACCATTAGTTGTCTTAATGCAACAAATACAAAACATTACGTGTTACCGACTTTACTGGAGGTTTTTGGTGGACGGTCACATACGCATTTTTCAATTTACCTTAAAACTATAGACTCAACCTGACAGATAATCCTGCTTTATAAAAGGACTTACTTTCTACAAGTCAATTTTTCCACTTTCTTTATAAAAGCATGGATTTTTTTAAGCCTCTGTCACCAAGGAAACTAAATTCTAGTCAAAGACAAATATGTTCAAAATTATCCAAATCATGCCTTTAAGGCACAAAATAAGGTAATGAATGACCAACAAATAAGTCTGCCTATCTATAAAATGACACAACTTCTCTTGAGTTCTCCATTGTAAGGGGCGTACCATTAGACTTCCAGTTGGGGGGGCTGGAATTTTTTCAGAAAAAAAATACTTGACTCGCTATGTAACAGAAACAAAATAATTTGACTCAATGCTTGAGAAAAAAATATTTTCGACTCACATGAGGAAAACAAACTTGCCCCTTATTACTTAAGTTGGGGTTCAGAGGCGAAGCCCTCAGAAATTTTTTAGATTTGTGACTAAAAAAAATCTTGCTTCAAGGAAGTAAAGAAAAAAAAAACTTGTCTCGAAATTTTTTCAGAAAAAAAAAAATCTTGCCTCGACCTAAACTTCCAGCCCCCCCCCCTGAAAGTCAAATGGTGCGTCCCTAACTGGATTTCATCTAAATTGATGTGCAATTTGAGAAGAACTGCCTCTTTGAAACCTAAGTGCTGTGTCTACAAAGTTTAATGATTTGATGTAGAAAGTGACAATTTTCTTGACAACCATTTCATTCACTCCCAACCTTCCAGTCTGCAGTTCAAATTCAAATCAGGTGGGATTTACAAGTGACATTTTAATCAACGTAGGAAATGTTCATTCAAGCGCTATGACTCGAAATTGTTTGTTGATTAAATCAATCTGCAATGTATGATCAATTATTTTATCAGGAATAAAATGGAAAACAACAGAAGCAGGGAAGAGAAGCAAAACATATCAAAACTACACTGCTGAATTTATTTAATTGGGGGAAAAAAGAAAATATTTTTGTAACATCATAACCAATGTTTCTGCTAAGGCCATATGGCGTGCCATTGGCACAGGAACAGGGAAAATTGGCACAACAGGTTACTGAAAATGTCTGAGGAAGATGATTTCCTTGCTTTATTTAGCCCCTTTTTAGCCTCAGTTTGTATTTTGGCATAAGAACTTCTTCAAAAACCTTAGCAGGAACACTGATCATATCTTTAGATTAAAAATTGACATAACATGTATTAAAATTACAATTAATGTTCAAACTAAAGGGTCTGATTGTGATCTCCAGCCCAAGACCATTTTCCCCATTTTATATGGGGCCTACATGTTGTAATATTTTTTTCAGAAAATCTTCCAATTGTTTTAATGTAGTTCACTTGTTCATTTCACGGATTCTCACTTCAAATATCACAGTAGCGGGGATGATATATAGCAAATTAGAATTTTAACTAAATTCACCTAGATGGAAAAAAATGAATAAAGTTAGTGTTTCTAGGTCTACATTATT
This sequence comes from Ophiothrix spiculata, assembly GCA_000969725.1. NCBI lineage: Eukaryota > Metazoa > Echinodermata > Ophiuroidea > Amphilepidida > Ophiotrichidae > Ophiothrix > Ophiothrix spiculata. Next base: position 133,650 of record JXSR01S011226.1, read on the forward strand.
CTTTAAAGTAATCATTATTATGTTTTATTTGTCATTGGTTAAACTACCTACATTATATATGGTTCTTTCTTTCCTTTATGTGATTACCTAAAATTATAGAGGCTTTTTGGAAAAGGTGAAAGACATTTTGAAAAAAATAATTGATGCAGAATGGCACATATGTTTATTTAACAAATAAGAGTGACAAAAATGACTAATTGGCACTGATGCACATAAAGCATCAGACCTTATTTCCTCATGAAATCTCAGACCTGATGATGAGATCTATCCTGACTTTGATAAGGCCAAGTAAAAAATAAAACATGTTTCTCATCCGGGTTTTTGAATAAAAGGAGGAAGAGGTACTTTTTATTTTTTATTTTTTATTTCAATGGCAATGCAAAATTGCCCATTAATGGCCCATTCTCACCCAGTGTATTGATACCAGATGTGTTATTGGATGAGGAGGCGGCATTTTTTATTTTTGAGTTTTGGACATACTGGAGGGTTGATCAAAACAAAATATGCTTTAAAATGCTTATTGAACTGAAGCAAATCTATTGCATAGACTTAAAAACTTTTCAAACCTTTTTTACAAATAAGTTATGCATGAAATACAAAATGTAAAAAATATATTTCAAAATCCTTAAAAATATGATGCGGGAGGGGACGAGAAACATGTTTATTTTTTTAATCGGCCTAACTGTGATCTTTGAGGGATGTCTAAAGGGTGCACGAGTACATGATGCTATGCCTTCTGCTTTTAGTATACTGCTCTTAGAGACTAAACAAAGGTGACCCATCACACCATAAATAGTTAACTGGGTTAGACAACACAAATAATGAATGGATTGTTTCAGCACCATCACTTCCTAACAGAGGAATTGGTAAAGGTGTCTGGAGTTCTAAATTGAAAAGAAATATCATCACGTCAGTGCAGTGTGCCCACTGTTTCTCAGGTTGGTATTACATCAACTGATTTTGGTATCTTTGGTTCACTTTGTCATGCATTGTTGAGCATTGTGAGCATTTCAAGTTGCAGTCTGTAGAGAGATCTAAATTGCATAGTTGTTGCAACGGGGTTGAAGCAAAAAAGTTGAACTTTGTTTCAACTGGTCATGATGCATCATTATAACTAGCCCGAGTTAGCACAGACTTCAAATTTTTTTATCATATTTTTAATTTTAAATTAGAAGTCTGAGCATGAACTAGCCTTTTATTCCCGGGACCACAGAAGACTGAATCATCCAGTTCCTGTCGTAACTAGTCCGACATTTTTGTCGGACTGGCGCAGTGTTTCCCAGATTCGGACTAGCACCGTTTATTTCATTTTTGGACTTGCGCCGTGTTGGACTAACGCCGTGTCGGACTAGCAACGTGCATTTTTTTATTTTCGGACTAGCGCTGTGTCCAACTAGGGCCATGTCGGACTAGTGGCGTGTCCGACTATGAACGTGTACCCAGTAAAAATAGGCATAAAGCAGTCTGCATGTTATGGTTCGTCGTGTGAGTGCAAGTCGTATCTCCAATGGCTGTCCTAAGATACATTTATCTAATACCATATCACTAGAATGTAAAAAAATCCCTCAAAATTTCACTGCCACATGCCTTGTAGGCCTAGAAATTCGTTCCCGAGTGCGAGAATCTGTTTAGATTCTCGCAAAGTAGTTCTACGAGAATCCTAGATTCTCGCAAAATTTTTGATCGAAGCCCCACTCCGACCCACGGCCATGTTGTTGACGGGCTTACCACATACCCTACCACACACTTCAAAGAAATAAATCACAAGAATTTCTATTTACAATGTATTCGCTTTATTTATTGAATTATAAAATTTTCAAATCATTTTTTATTGTAATATTGTGATTAGCTTGTATTTTATATTCATTTTGAACATGAACGGTCTCTAAATATACATGAAAATGACGCGATGGTCGATGGGAAAAAATATCAGATTTGTGGTATATCGGATCACATGGTAAAAACCTTTCCGAAACGATTGCCTATCTATCGCTGCATATGATTGGCTTTATTTAAAGTAAACAATTGGTAAACTACCAATCGCCTGTCCAGACACGAAACTTTGACAGCGGTACCGGTACCCACCAAGCTCCGAAGGGTCGTGTATACTGTTTTTAGGTAAACACAAGCGTTGGGTTTCACCAAAAGATCGACTCTATACATACATGATACATACAGAGTTTTATAGTGTGTAATTCCTGTTTATCAATGAAATATTTACTACAATAATAGGCACTTGCATTTAAAGGTATGGAAGCTTGTTGAATAGTTTTTCACGCGAATCCAAATGGATTCGCGGATTACTGGCTCGATGCGAATCTTTGTGCGAATCGATTCACGGATTCGCGTCGAATTTCTAGGCCTGCCTTGAAATTAATGGTTCTTCATGAGACACCCACTACTGGGATACCATCACCTGAGGAACCATTTCAAGAGCCACTGACTTAAGATTATACAGAGTACAATTCAAATTTGTGAAAAATGGCAGCTATTGCAGAAACGACTAACTTCAGGGGTGTGAGAGGCCAAAATGAGGAAAAGCGCCGTAAAGTTGGGAATAAAAGGTCAAAAATGGGCTGAAAATGAATGAAAAAGCTAAAATTCTAGCACATGAACATTTTCAAAAACGAGGAAATCAGCTGAAAAAAGGAACTCTCACATCCCTATAGCAGTCAAGTTAGCTCAATCCGGTAAGGCGCTCGCTTGCGGTGCGGAAGGTCCTATGAATTCGAACCCCGCTGGTGTCAAAAAAGTTTAGTGTGCTTGAAATTCCCATGGACAAGGAACTAACTGCTAATTGTCTCGTGGAAACCCGTACGAAACTCGGGGAGCTGATCCGGGCAGTGATGGTACGTATGTGGGCTGATCAAGGTTCAGCGCCCCTAGAGGTTGTAGCAGAACCTGAAATGATGCTTGGTGTGGAATGGAGCTTACTTGGGCCACAGTGGTCAGCGAACACCTGTAAAGTGTGCAGAGGCCAAGTGGAATTACAAATCTGGGAGGCATAGCGAACTATAAATTCCCAGTATTTATTTATTCTATTTATCCCTGTAACTTGCACTCACATGATGAGTTGCCTCTGTCACACCGCAAAGTTTTCACTGACACAAGGAGCTGAACATGAGTAACGAATTAAATGAGATATAATTTTTGTAGTTCAGTGCCTATCATCATATGCGTAGCCAGGATTGCGGACCCCGGGGTGCGCAAAAAAACCTTGTCCAAAATGGCGACGGATCCAGGGGTTACTAGGGGTACCTGCCTGTATTGGACTGGTCGCTAAATGTATATGCAGTAATTAGGACTACTGCGTCCTTTTTTTCGTTGTTTTCCTATTATTTTTGTCATTCTTTTTTCTATTTTTTGTAGACCCCCCCTTCCGCACGCCAATGATCATTGCCTATTTATAGATACTATGCCAATTGTAAGTGAACAGGTGTACACAATATCATGTGTAGGCCCTGGTACAGACATCTTCAATGTCATGAGCATGGATAAAATGTCAAAAATAAGTAAAAGTCTGACTCTTCGTGTTACTTACCATCCATTAAAAGCCAATGACCCGTCATTACCCAAAGAAAGACCAGCATGACTGACAAACAAAATGACATAATCTCAGCCGATGTAAATCGACCACAGCACCCAAATGAAATCCTGCAAAAATAAAAGAAAAAAAGAATACAGTCATTAACAAAGATGATAGCATAAACTTGTTGAACAATTTAAACTAACGCCCTGCGGGGCAGGTTTTTTCTCACCCCGACCCCATCATTCCCCGACAATTTTTTTCCCGACCCGCCCGACCCGATAAAAATTTAGCTTGCCCCGCCTGACCCTGGCCCAAAAGGATTTTTTCTAGACCGGACCAATTTTATTTTTACCCCAAACCACCTTTTGCGTTTCCCAGACCGAATGTAAACTTTCTCCGACCCCGAGTAAAATTTCCCAGAGCCGGACGACCACGGTAATTTTTTTTTCAGGACCGTACCGAACCCGAAAATAGCTCAACAAAAATTTGAACCCGGTTTCGGTCCGGTCCGGGAAAATTCGGGATTTCGGGTTTCCCCCCAGGGCCTTACTTTCAACTAGCATTAACTTAAGTTTCTGTCGAGACTGTTTTTTCATGTCGACGTGTCGCAATAATTTGTTGGCGATGTCGACATATGTGTCAACATAAAGTTGATATCAAAGAGTTAGCTTTTCTTGGAAAACAAAATTATTTGGATAAGCTTAATAACCTATTTTAGAAGTAGACACCTATAATACACTCATGTGCTAGTTTTTTCTGGGTACGACAATATGTTTGATGTAAATTTGATATTTTGTAACTTTTATGATGTGAACCTTCGTAATAACTGCTCAACTGCTAATAAAAAGTTTTAATGAAAATGAGATTTCATGTCGACATGTCGAGATATTGTTTTTTGTCTTTATATATTTATTCATTGTGCTTAGGTCTGGTGGTTGGAAAAAATATGCTTTATGTTGACAACCTTAGCGACACCATCTTTCAAGTGAAATCCTACGACAGGCCTTCATTTTTAAGGCGAGCGAGAGCGATTGCTCTCCTTACTCGCCTAAACAGGCTCTTAGGAGAGCAATATTTAGCTCACCTTAAACTGCTAAAATCAGCTAATATCTAATGGTATGACCTCAAATCACTCTCCTGACAACTCTCTTTGAACCTTTCAGGAGAGTTATTTATAGCTCTTCAGCATTTTTCAAAAATGAAGCCCTGCGAGTAAAAAAAAAAAGGCTAAAGGGGCCATCTTTCAGGGGATTCTGATTACTCACCAGTGACATGAAAATCTGTGCTAATAATAAACTCCATTTACTTCTGTCTAAACAAAAGCCTCAAAACCTTTTTTTTTTCTTTTGTGATTCTATCCAATTAGCCACATGCAAAGAGTCTCCCAAGTTTAAAAGACCCTCCTTCAAATGACCACTTCAAAGTTATGTTTGTAAGATCAGTTGGTCTCATCAATTTAAGTGGGCCTCCACAGCAGGAAGTGAAAGTGGAGATTGTCATTAAGTTGAACCTTCAAAGGTACAGGGTTTCAATGTTCACAAACTACTGTATAAAATCATAATTCCATAACCTTAATTCCACCTTTAGTTCCAAACTAAAAACTGGGGAAAGGATACTTTTTCAAGAGGTATATTTTTTTTAGCAGTCACGCAGTCACTAATAGGTGTTTAGAGTATGAATTGGAAAGACATGAAAATTCAGAATATCAATTGGTTTGTATTAGACACTATATTTGTTACTTTTTTGTGCTATTAGTATTACTGATAAGAAGCAAAAAGTGGAATTTAAATAACTCCTAATTTTTAGTCGAAGACTTTTGTGCATTGTTAGATCAGTGAATCAGTGAATGCATGTCCATGATATAGTTTAGAGATTAGGTTGTGATCTGGAAAGGTTTCCTCGAGAATGATAACATGCAAAAGTAAGTGCCCTTAGGCCCCAGAAAAGGAAACAAATCAAGGTTTTTCATTCAGTCAAAACATTTTATCACACCACTAAAATCATAGACCATAGGATGCTGATTGCTGTAGCTTGGCTAGCCTATACACCCTTATGATCCTATACTTTTTAAAGCCCTCGAAGAGAAGGATATCAGGTGCGTAACCTGGATTGCGTAAAAATCCTAGTCCAAAACGGCGACGGGTCTTGAAGGCCGCTAGGGGCACCTGCTAATATAGGACAGGTTGCCAAATGCATTATTATCAGTTATTAGGACTACTGCGCCCATTTTTCTGTGTTTTCCGATTGTTTTTATTTCATTTTTCATTATTTCTATGGACCCCCGGGGTGCGTATGCCCCTTCCGCACCCCCTGACCAATGGATATTAGCATATTTTTGTACCAGCATGAACACTTGAGCACATCGGGCATGAGATTGCATCTTCCTGAAAAAAACTGTCCAGAAACACTTGAAACGTGTGTAAAAACGGGCTGATAATAAATAAAATTGCAGAAATGTTGACATCAAAAAAGCTGGAACCCAACTGAAAAGCTGGAAAATCTCATGCCTGGCACATTCATATTTGTTTGTTTTTGTGTCCTGTCTCAAATAATTGTCCGTAGGCATAGCTAAATAGAATTCTTTACAGAGACAACATGATATCTTTGAAGATTCATCCTAATTCATTGAGCCTTTACAGCCTTTTACAATCTCCACTTCCTGCAATGCAGACCTACTGGATGAGACCAACTGCACTCAATACATTATGACTTTGAGGTGGCCATTTCTTTCTTTCGCAGGAGACTATTTATGTTGTTTTCATGGTAGAAGTACTTTTCTACTTCCTACTTACTTGAGTGTAACTAGGCCGCTACAAATCCCGTGTCCGATAGCCCGGGGCAAGTGGATTTCATTTCGGGCTAGTAATTTATTAAACAACAAGTGCTGTCCATTCGGAGATTGATTGTGTAGTAACAGAGTTTGTCAATTGGGGGGGGGGGGGGTATTGCAATTGCTGTTTTTATGACATCATTGCTTGGCTAAAAATAAATGGTGTGTCCCTCAGTAAATAGTCCATAAATATAGCGTAACACAATGTTTGAAAACACTAAATCACAGGCACTGATTTCGTACGTAATATTTGCACAATAATTGTTTATAGTTGTTACGAATCATGAATGAAAGGTCGCGACCTGGTTCAGCAGCTTGCTAATTTGCATAATAATATGGTCCTTATCAGAAAATTTGACAATTTACACGTAGAGTAAAATATCGGGTAAATATTCGAGTTTCTTGTTTATGAAATTGTATGAAATTTGTTATGCAGCCGATCTCATTTCCTGCCTGCATGGTCGTTAAAATTTCAACCAAATTTCTGGCAAGTGATTTTGCACTGGTGGCTTCCCGACCGGGCTAGTAAAAAAATATATTTGTCGCGGCCTGAGTGTAACAGATTTAACAAAAGTGTGACACAGGATTTGCAACAAATGATCTGGAATTGTGCCCTACTTTCTTTCATTAACACTGTGAATCCATGTAAAAGTAATACTAGATCTCCTGAAACTAAAAGAGCTTACTTTTAATTTTTCTCTATTTCAGAGTTTTAAATTATTGTTAAATTCAAAATGGGAATACTAACCTACAATTGTGAAAGACTAAGCAAAATTTGGCTTAGAAATTGCTCAAAATGACCAATTTTCAGGTTATTTTTTGTATATGTAACACATTTAAAACATAAGTCAATTCACATTAATCACCTTAACTTATGATAAATGTTGCATCATTTCTGACAAATGGGATGAAATTTAGAAAAATCTGTTTTTCTCAATAGTATTGCTTTTAAAGCTAGAGGGGCATTGGACAAAGTTTTGAAATGTTTGTTTGTGGATGATTTACACCTCCTATGATAGAAAATAAAAGTCAATTACAGATATCAGGAAAATGTTGATCAAAACCTTCAAAAAAAGTCATTTATTTTATTTGCTGATTTTGGGTATGAGGATATTCTCTAAACATATTTATTGATGCTATATACAATGAGAAAGAGCCAAAGATTTGTTTGTAAAATATACCTTTTACATCATAGATTGCAGAAAAATCAAAAGAAATTTTAAATTTTCATTAGATCTCCTGAAAAGGTTAATTCTAGAAATTCAACTATTGAGGGGAGTATTTATCGTTGACGACAACGATTATTAAAAATAAGAGAATATTTAAATATTTTGATATATATGGTTTGAATTTGACAATGGGACTTTGCATGTTGTCATTATTAACACTAATACTTCAAATGATGCAAAAATGTCAAACTGTTTGGGGAAAAGTTTGGGGATGATGCTGAACTTGTCCAATGCCCCTTTAATATTGAAACATGTGTGACAATGCCTCATTATAATTTATTCCACAAGGACCACAACTTAATAACTCCAATGAAACAACAATTACCTGAATGCTAGAATTCTCTAAAACAGCATACCATCCCACCAGCGACAAATGAATCACCATGAACAATTCACATTTTCAACACCCATGACCCTTGAACATCCTGCCAAAGTCGGTCACACAATCCGAAACAAAGACATTTTCATTGTCAATAAATCGATTTTCATTGAATTAACAATCCCACATAATCTATCAAACGGTGCATTAAATCATGATTAAATTGACTAAATTACCGTATAATTCAGTGTGAAAATGTCTATTGATTGTTTTATGTTCCACTATAGTTTTGGTAAACCTTGGATCATGAAGGCGGGCATGAAGGTGCATATTCCATGCCCTGTGTATTGATGAATAAAATCAGAAATAAAAAAAAGAAATTGTGACACTTACAACTGCCCATAAATACCCAGAGCTGTTAAGCCAACAGGTCTATATTTAGAGAGCAAATCCCAAACTCAGCAATACTCTTTTAATCTTGTTAATCAGGAGGATTCGGAATGCCACTCTGGCCGATGAAATAAACAAGTTCGCAGTCTGGGGATCTCTTTTCTAATAAATCTAAAGCTATGGTCACAATAATCGTACGATCAGCTTACGAGCAGTATTTAGTCCGTTTAAAAGGACCACTAGCAGTGAGTAAAGCCAGCAGCGAGGGCGTCGTGTGGTCCTATTAGATGGACTAAACACTGCTCGTAAGCTGATCGTACGATTATTGTGACCATAGTCTTAACTAAAGTCCTAAAAACAAAAGATTGCTGTTTATATTTGTTACATAACCATTATAAAAAACGACATTTGTAATAAGGAAACACACTCTTTAGACCTAGAAGGGAACTTATAGCAATTATCTGTCTTATCTTACACCATGACAAATTCAGGTACAATTTTATGCTTTAATTCTACTCATCCAACCTAATATTGCGCAACTCAACACAAGCTGTCTACATCAATATTATTCTAACAAGAACTTGTCAAGATTCCACACCATACCATGTCTTTGTTTTTACTACTTGGTGAAAATATTCGCACCAAATAATCAATTAATACAAGGGTACAGATGTGACAACACACGAGAACAAAGAACAACCTTTAGCAAACAGTCTGTTGGTGAAATATTTAATACTGTTAGGATTTTGGACTTGTTTTTTGTTTTCAATATTTCATCGTATTAATCATGGTAATATATTTTCAATAAAGTAAAATATAAGCTGTCTGTGGAAAATTCAGCATCGAAAATTTTAACTTTCAAACACTTTTTTTATTGGGGAAAGAGCTGGTATAAAGTTCAACTGAATATTTATATCATTATGTGTTATTTGAGATATGGCTTAAGAATTCAATGACACAACAAAAATCTCTGTTTATGGTTTGAATTCCATAAAACCTTATTTTTGATGCACTTACAATAGAGTTTGATATGAAACTCCAACGGGTTTTATGTTTTACAAATAGTGGCATATAATAAGAATATATTTTTGTTTGAATTTTGCATTTGAATGCGATAGAGACAGCAGTAACTGTAAATATCGAATGTCACTGCCTGCTATTCATAAAGGTGGGTTAAGATTATCATGTCCCTTTGTTTCATTTAAAAAAATAATAGCAATAAAGGTTGCATTTAAAAAAAAAAAAATAATAAATAAATGATGTGCTGTTGCAACCAACATTGATTAACAGGCTTTACGCAAACAAAAACATGTCTTTTCAAAAGTTTGAGTGTGTGATGTTTACCTTTTATGTCAAAGTCTTAAAACTTTACCATTATCATTGCCAGTAGTCACAAAGTGATTTTCTTATTGTATTATTCATAAAACCTGAGCTATTCTGATAATGCACTTGACTTCACAAACAATGCAGAATTTAATAAAATCATATAAAAACGTCTGCATCTACCAGTTCCTATAGACTCTTTGGAATGACTCAAATCCTGGGGGGTGTTACTTACATTGACAAGGTATGCGTATGTGTGCCTCCTTTTTCCAGGATTTTGGTATAGCAATGGGGTGTTTTTCATCTCAGATAAAAGCACCCAATTTTCATGAATTGGGTGCTTTTGGGAAAATTTGCAAAAAAAGCACCCAATATGAGTAAAATGCGGTGCTTTTCCATTCAAATTTGTATACTGATAGACCTGTGGGTTTTGGTTTTGAGCCAAAAATAGGTATACAAATGGTCAGTTTTTCGGAGTCCGGCAGGTACATACCAGTACATAAAATGTTGAAGAACCCCCTTCCCCCGGGACTCAAATTCCAAAGGCTGGATATGCTTGGAAAAAAAAAGCTATACACAGCATTGCAGATTCAAAATTTGAAATTCACTACTTTAAAAAAAAAAAATCCTGCACAAATGTCAAAACCAACATCTATGTGCTTTTAGATTAAATTCTCTTCTGTCACAAGGACAGAATTGACAGTTTGTTTATTTATTCATTCAATCAATCAATCAATCAATCAATCAATCAATCAATCAATCAATCAATCAATCAATCAATCAATCAATCAATCAATCAATCAATCAATCAATCAATCAATCAATCAATCAATCAATCAATCAATCTATCTATCTATTTATTTTATTTATTTTATTTATTATTTATTTATTTATTGTTTGTATTTTTGGCAATATCGAGTCATAGCAGATAAGAGATGAAAGTAGATTGCAATGACAGCAGTTGGAAACAATGAACACTTCAACAGCCAAGTAATTCTATATTCAACGACTAATCACTAAAAAATTCAAAATTTCAACTCTTTTCCCTAGTCTCCATTAGCATGTTGTATATGACACAAACTAAAGCTTAACACAAACACTACCATACACTTCACAGCCATCGGCCATGTTTTGGCAGTGACCTGCTACAGATGAATCAAGCTTGTGGCAGGTGAACAAATTATTCAGATGAAAATAAAAACTGAGTTAGCAAAGTGCTTTTCAAATTTAATACATAATTTTACCTTTTGTGGAGACCAGTAAGGCCTAAAAAATAAATTGTTTGTTTGCCCTCCAGTGGAAAAATTACAATTTTGGGTCGGTCGGTTGATCTTCTTTTTTTTTTTACTCTGCACATGTATTTTAAAAGAATGATTTCATTCCATGGATTTTATCGCGAATACCAAGCAATGCAGGGCTTAATTAAAGATTGTGGATCATCACTTAGAGTAAATATGCATTTTATACTACTAAATGGGACTTTATACTGCTAAATTTTTCATTTTTCATTGAAAATATTGAGTTTTCATATTTTAGGTGTTTGAAGTAAAAAAAAATAAAGTAAAATACCCGACCCAAATTTTTGGCATTTTAGGGTCGGTCGCAGAGGGCAAACAAACACAATTTTTTTTAGGCCTTATAGTAATGACTATCTAGACAGGATATATGCTACTTAACCTATACATCTTGAAAGCTTTTGATCATCAAGCATCACTTTAGACTGTTTTTCAAGTCTGCAGCAATACCTATTCACATCATATTCCATACGCGTAGCCAGGATTGCGTACCCCGGGGTGCTCAATAAATCCTAGTCCAAAATGGCGATGGGTCCAGGCGGCCACCAGCCTATATCGAACGGGTCGCCAAATGTATTATTAGCAGTAGTTAGACTACTATGCCCATTTTTCTATGTTTTCCCATTGTTTTTATTTATTTCTTCTTTATCTCATCTTTTTTTGTTGTTGTTGTTGAAGACCCCTGGGGTGCGAGCCCATTCCGCACCCCCTGGCTATGCCAATGTATTCAGTACGGTACCTAACATCTTTAAAATGTTAACCTATAGCTAAAATGTACTACTTCCATATTAAAACATAATTGAGACTCTCTTCTACCGCAACAGAGTTTTACAATCACAGAAAAAATAATCTGTACTAGTGTAGTACCGTATCAGGTCTAAATGTTAACTCTTTTTTTCTCAACCATTTCACTTTCAGTCCAGGTTTAAAGAACAGGGGTGTGAGAGGCCAATTGACAAAAATGAGGAAAAGCATGTAAAGTTGGGGTAAAAGGTCAAAAATGGGCTGAAAATGAATGAAACAGCTAAAATTTTAGCACACTAAAATTTTCAAAAATGAGGAAATCAGTTGAAAAGAGGAATTCTTACACCCCTGAAAGAAGCATGGGACTATTCCGCATCCTCCCAAACCTAAAGTTTCTCTAAAAACAATTTGCAAAAATTGAGTACATTTCATTTTCTTTAAGATAGTTTCCTAATCATCATTATGTTAAAATTTT
>JXSR01S011232.1:14406-24859 GCA_000969725.1 Ophiothrix spiculata
CCGAAAGGTTAATTCTGACCTTGATCCTTGTTTTGGGTCGTAACAATTGTATTACATATAAAAACAAGATGATTTTTAAAAATGCATTTCTACAATGCTTTAGGTGATCAGTGAAGAAAATATCAACCGCGGTACAGTCTGTGTTACAACCCGACTATTTGCACGACCATACATGAATTTGAAAAATCATATAATGCTTTACATTTTTTTTTCAATTAAATCCATATTTTGATGAGCTTCTTCAGCTATTAAGTTAACATGGTAAATTGAATGTTACCAAGTTGTTCAAGGTGCCTGCAATCAAATCAATAAAGAATGTACTGTAAAGGTTCTTTGAACAACAGCGGCTCGCACGGATTGCTGTAATAGGTCCGGTCAAGCACACGTCAAGAGATGGCGCCCTTCATTTCAAAACCTGTTTGCCCGATTGTGACATCACAAGTGGCCACTGCTAATTTTCCCATAGAAAACAATGCAAAATTTCATACCATTTTAGCTAAAATGAGCGTCACTTTCATGATTTCTAGTTGAATAGATGTTGTTTATTTGTCATTTCCAAACACAACCCTGTATTCATTTCATTTAGTAACAGGATTTAAAAGGGATACATTTTGAAATAAAACATTTTCCCCATAGACTTACACACTAAAGAAATCTGCTGAATTATGCAGACTTACCAATGTAAAATCTGACCCTGATCATACGGTTTTTGGCAATTTTGCAAAATCTTCTTTACTTAACCTAGAAAGTTGGTTGAACCACCATTTTGTTGCAAATTTTGTCACCTTTAATTTAAATCCACTTTTAAGAAAATATTTCACTTTTCTAAATTTTATGAACATACCTAGCTGTAACGTTTAGGGCGGCTTTTTGATTCATCGTCTTTATATGAAGGTTACACAAGGACATCGTCAACATTTATATATAAATGTTGAATTCATTACACTACTTGATGAATTGTTAAACAAGAAGTTGCATTTACACTGTTTTTCGAACTGAAATCACAGAGTTGAGTTATTATTGCTCGACATAATGCGCCGAAGGGATTTTCAGATACAAATATTTTTAGAATTCTTATAAACTGAAGTATTAAATCATATTACCTACAAATTGCTCAATATAAGATGAGGCAGCGAGGACGATGTTTTTCAAAATGGTCGCCAAAATAGCATGTTTCCATCTAAAGCAGCTTTAAGTAAATTGAAAATCACTTTATGAACAACAAAGTGAGAACTGGCACCTGAAATTACAACAAACCATCGAGAGTTCAACGCCACAGGGATGTGTAACAAGAATAATGGTTCTTTCAAGAAGAAAGATCTAATTCAATCATTCATCGAAATACATTTTTTTCCAGAAAAAAATAGCATGTCTTGAAAGAAATCTTTTGATCTTAGAACCGTAGATAATAGCATTTTTGCGCTAAACCCTCGGTATTTGGAAATCAGAATGCATGTTCCAAATTCAAAATGGCTGCCAATTCGCAAAATTTCATAAGAATATGTCGAAACAAGCCTAACGTAGCTTAATATCACAAACAGTTTTTGGTTCTCTAAATATCATTTGTTCTCGCATGTTAATAATCAAAATGACTGAGCAACATATTTACAAAACACATTTTAAATCCTTAAGGGTAAAGGGAATCCATCTGCTCAGGAAAATGTGAATCCTAACTATTTTTGAAATCATGAAAAGATAAATAGTTCCCACTGCATTTGCGGGGACTCGAACCATGGATTATGGCAGGGGTTAGTAATGCATTGCGAGGGTGGTTGCCACCCCCCCCCCTTATGAAATTAAAACTGGAGTACTAAAAGTTGCTTTGCTTTATACCATAGTATAGCGTAAGGTCTCCTCTATCTATTGATACCAAAATCATGGAAATCGGCCGAGGCGTTACGTAATTATGACGTCATAAGTACTCCGAGTCGGAAAAATCACGATTTTGTGCAAAAATGGCCATCAAATCGAAATTTTGCTGTAAAAGTTCTAAATATCGAAATTTTGCCGGGTTTTTTTGCTTATAAGAAGGAAAATGATGTTTCTAATATGTTCTGTAAGTTTTAGGTGAATACCATGCAGATATTTTTCAAAATGGCGACTTAAAATGTTCTCAGGTGGCAACCACCTCCCCCCTCCCTTCCGACTTTGACGGGGTCCCCTGCCCCCCCCCCCCCCTGAAGGTGGTACCTACAAATTGTTTTCGTTAAAATGACCGCAAAGGATGAACTTACAACTACCCAAAACCCCTAGGTCATATTTGTTTGCGTTTTTATGCGACAGGGAATCCCCCCCCCCCCCACCCCCTTGGTAAGACAAGGGTTAAACCACGGGGATTAAACTAAAGTGAAATGAAATGAAATAAAATGAAAACATTCTTTAAAGTCGGGGATATGCGTCTTTAAAATTGTTTTAGCAATTTAGGTTTTAAGCACCAGACACGCTTTCATTATAGCTACTTCCCGTAAGCAATCATCTGAAAGCTTTATTCAATTTCGGTCTGATAGTTTTAGATAGATGTGGAACAATTAAGAATTGGTATATGATATGTGTTTGGTTTGACACTTATTCTTTTGTGAATGTCCCACTGCAATTATAATTTAATTTTGATGATAAGACAATATTATATAATAAAATTCAAATGGAATTTTAACCATTGTGATTAGGTCCCACTGTATATTCTGCTTTATCAAAATTTAAATATTTGTGGAGGATAGTATAGAAAACTATTAAGGATATATGATTAGCTGTTATTTAAAAAATCATTTTACTAATAAATTAATTTTACAAATATATTTATATGTCAGACAATATGTTTTGATATGAAAGTGATATGTAAATTCTATTTAGAATTGGTTCCCGTAATCAATGTTAAAGATAAATGCAAATTGCTATAATTATTTCATTATTCAGCGATTTTACAGATTTGCATGGACCGAAAGCGATATGTGTATTTCGCTTTGAGGGTGAAAAGGATTTACATTCTCGTATAGACAGTGCAATTCTTAATTGGACTCATACGGAACCATTTTATTTACATAAAGTCAATATGCTTGTTCCACTAATAATGGAATTTGGTAATAGAAAGACATTAATTTCAATTATCAAAGAAGTGAGCTGAAAAAATTAACTTCAGGAATATATACATGCAAATGTATTTAATAGACTGAAGTAAAAAATCATTGAAATCTTACTTTGTAGCTTACGAGTGTACCTTTTAAGTGTACAATTCAAAATTTCATAAAACCATTCAAAAATCCTAATTTGTGTCTTAACTTAATTTCTATCACTAGTTCCTTGCTAAACCTATTTTATAAAACAATTCTTAAAGTTGATCCTACTTACTTGCCAAATATAGAATGTAGCTCATAAGTATTTCCTAATCCTTTGAAACATTCCAAATAACTTTTAAATGAACTTCAAAATAAAAGTTTATAGACTAATAATTTGAAAATTAAGCATTCTTCAGATTTAAAAGTATTTAAAGATTTTAGAGAAGTCTTTGTCATTTTTGTATTTCTATTTTAACGTTGTCTAAAAAGTCTAGATACGATACCGTATTGAAAATTGTCCATTACAAGGTAAGATTTTTACACTTTTAATACCAATATTATTTTAAAAATGAGTTCATCACATTATGTTGGTTAATATCAAACCATTTTTCCAATAATCGTATCTTCTAATGTTATATCAACCTTTGTGATTGAAGAAGCACCTTACCAAAAACAATCTCGCTGTATGCATTTGATCCCTTCAACAACATGTTTGTTGCCTAAACGTTTAGATAATTGTTTATACTTTAAATAGCAGTGACACTAAAGTAGAGGCGTACATAATGTGTACAATAAAACCGTTTTACTTGTGACCACGCTTTGTAGATCTCCTTACTATTTACCAACCATTATTGGAGTAGCCTAAATGTTAAATGCATCTTGATTTTTTTTGAAAGAGAAGCGTTCGACGACGAGAATAGCTATTATAAATCGTATATGTAAAAGAGTTCTTAGTCCTCCTGGAATCCAAGTCCGGTAAAAGATTTCTTAGTCCTTCTGGAATCTAAGGCCGCCCTCCATAGACCATAACGGAATAAAGCATGAAGCTAATGGTGCATGAGAGTTGTTAGCCTATACTTCAACTTCAACTTCAATGCTGATACTGGCTGGACTCCTGAGAGTATTGAAGCCAAGCTTACTGTAGAACCCGGACAATAAGACCGAGAGACTATCATTCCTACTACACCGGTCTTTAATACATATTTTGTTTTAAATAAAACACTTATATGGCTGAATCGAACCATTGCCCTTACCAAGGAAAAGTTGTTCCTGAGCTGTGTACTTACTGTTTCTAGCAAAAATTAAACGTTGATTTACGGCCCATCAAAAATATCGTCCATGAATCATGTGCCAACTTAAATAATTTTATGCAGCAATCATTATTAAGCATTTATTAAAAACGCTACATGCTTGAAACGGTTAACCATAATACTCAAGAGAAAACGTGTAAAATATCTACAAAACAACCAGGTGATATAAAAGATAAGATCTCTCTTATTCTATCATAAAAGAAAATCCACTCCTTAAGGAAATATTTCAAGGTCATTTAACTAAAACTTGCCAATATAGCATGTCCTTGAGGGCAAATTTTGTTTTGCAAATATTAATGACGGCACATGTAGTCATCTTTAAAAAAATGAAAATAGTATTTCTACTTCCTTTTTAAATCTTATTTAAAACGAATCGATTTTAAACAACTGCTTGAACTATTTAAAAGCCGATTAGCCGAAGCAAACCAAGCAATATTTGAAATTAGCCCTGAAGAAATATTATCTCCTAGAGCAAATATTTTTCAAGGTCATCGTAAGTAAAATACCAATAGCTCTTGACTGTGAGGGCTGAACAGCCCATAGCTAGGGTTTTTTTAAACGGGGGAGCGGATTTTCAAAAAGTGGACCTTTTGAGGAAAGATTTTCGTTTTGGTGGACACTAAACTTATTTATTGGTTTTGAAAAAGGTTTTTAGCAGTTTTCCAAGCATTTCGTATAGTATTTTATTAAAAAATTATCCACATTTATGTGTTTTAGTGCTTTGGGTGTTCTTTTGGTGGACATTTAGGGCATTTGTGTGGACTTTTTTTGTACATTGTCAAATTTTGGCTTGGCTACGAGCTTTGGGCTAAATATGTTTTGCAATTCAGACATATGTAGTCAGCAGTTAAATATTGCCGTAATTTTTTTTTTGTTTATTTAAAAACACTTTCTTTTCCTTATTCTTAAAAACCAAGTTAGCTATATCATAAATGCCATCTGACCATTCAGTAAGTTTATTTCACAAAGACCAAAGAAATGCTTATGAAGAGTGGACTTTTATTACAGTTTACATAGTACCAACCTACCAGTTGCTTAATGTCATTTAACAAATTGTACGCACATATAATAATACAGTCATACTGGTTCAGTCACCGATTTTATCTACGAGCAAAATAAAATTATTAAACATCAATCAGAGACAATAATCAATCAAATACTTAAATTTACGTTAGTTTAAGTCAATTAATCATGACAGTAATAATAACCAAATAATGTAAATATGAAAGTGGAATTAATAGGTAGCATAGATTCGTCTGCTTAACCTTACTAATAGAAATTTAATTGCATATGCGAGCAGCAGTGCTTTCTTTGAAAAGGGAAGTCTTGATTTCTGATAGAACATCATTATTTGAGGCATAACACTATACAAATGAAATGTTATATGTCTTGACTTCAAGTTATTCTATTACAACCAATAACCTAGGTTTCGACTTTAAACTTGGAATTCTAAAATATATAATATGGCATTATACGTTTTTGATAGGCTTTCAATGTTATCCGGTTTTTATTTTCAATCTAGATATTTGAGAGCAAAAATATCTTGTATTAAGATTGTTAAGTGAAAATTTAATGCAATATGCATAAAAAGTATCATTGAAAAAGAAGCTTTGTAAATATAAACAAACAACAAACAATAAACAAACAAGCATTTATAGAGCGCCTTTTCCATGGGTTGCAAAGCGCAACTAGATTAAACAGTAAAAACACAGTACATAACCAAATATGAGCAACCAGCAGAATACATTAATTCAAATAAACAAATCAAGTGAATAAATGATATTTCAACAGTTTTTTGAATGTCCAGTTGTATTGGCAGCAGTGATGTGACGTGACAATAAGTTCCATAGTCTTGGTGCTGCAGCAGAGAACACCAGCAGATTTGTTAGTCCTGGGAACATTAACCCTTGTCTACCAAGGCTACTTTTTGTAACACTACATAAGGGGGGGGGGGGGGGGGGGGTGTTGTTGCAAACCCCCCCCCCCCCTAAATTTTTGGAACGAAACCCCTATGAACTTGGTTTTGCTATAGATAGGTACCAATGATACCAAGGTCAAAATAATCTGGCAAAGCGTTACTGTACGTAATTATGACGTCATAAAGCTCCTGTGGATCGGAAAATCGGGAATTTGGCAAAAATGGCCACCCATAATCAACATTTTGCTATAAGATTCTAAATGACCGATTTCCGTCGGGTTTTTTGCTAATAAAGAAGAGAAATGTTAATTCTAACATGCCCTGCAAGTTTCAGCTTCATAGCAGGCATATATTTTTCAAAATGGCGACTTCAAATTTTCCGGGGCTTCACCAACCTCCCCCATACACCCCAACTTTGACGGCCTACCCTAACCCCACCTTAGACGAGGGTTAAAAGGTGTATGGCACGAGGCACAAATATTGTAATGATGCGAACGAATGTGCAACAAGTCTGATTAATAATGTGGAGTTTCATTGTGCAGCGCCTTGTAGGTTAAAACGAGAGTCTCGAACTGCGATGCTGAGCCAATGGAGATCAGACAGTAGAGGAGATGTATGTGTGCGCTTAGGCTTTATGTATATAGATCAAGCGAGCAGCCCAACTGGAGACGGTTGGACGTTAAGCAGAGAATTACAGTAATATAGCCGAGATATTACTAAGGTTCTGACTGCAGAGTGGCAAGTGTCATTGTCATAACACTTTCTGATACGACTGAGGTTGCGCAGGTGGTAGTTTACTGTCTTACACACGGAAGTAACATGATCATTCCTGGTCATTTATTTGTCAAATATTGTAGCACACGTTTAGATGAGCAGAATTATCAACAAGCGAGTATATGTTCTTAAGTCGATGATGATGACGGCGTGACGCAGCGATAAGAAACTCCGTTTTGTTTTGATTCAGTTTTAGTTTGATAGATAGCATCCATGCTTCAACATCCTTTACACACTTAAATAGTTTAAATACAGTGGACATGTCTTAGTCATGGCATTATTCAAAAGAAACGTGATCTTGATTTAGCATGTTGATAGCTATTGAAAATCGTTATCAAATTGAGTCGCCAAATAAAATGTGGAATAATGTTAGTATCTTGATAACCTAATTATCGTGATAATGCGCATAGCTCATAGGGATGTATGCCCTACTTAGACTTGTAACTTGGGTTACAGCTAAAATAACTTGTAGATAGCCCATTTTGCTCTTTTAACTACGGTATTTAGTTCTGGATTATAATATACATACAAAAACAGATATTTGAACAAATTCATCTATACGTTGCTTTAGGTGATCGTTGAAAATGACTTACGTGCTATTATCTGTGTGAGTAAAAATGAATATATACCATTTTTGTCCTCTTTTGTATATCATAGAGTGTTGCGTAACTTTCCAAGGCACTCCATTTTAACCAGAACCATTGCTGAGTCAAATTAAATTATTAACATCAACGTAAATGGAATGAGATAAAATTTAACTCAATTATTTGTATAAGACCAGATTAACCAACTTATCCAATAAGCAGCATCAGTACAAATATCTAGGGTCCCAACAGAATCTCAGTGCACATCTCAAACATGTTGCCTTCTCAAACTGTCCAGAAAAGACGGACAAGATAGATACATAAATAGACGGTATTGTCTTGTCTTGTCTTCCATGTGTTGTATAGTTTCATGCCATAATGTCCTTGACATTTAGGTGGGGCCAGAGTGAAAGCTTCTTCTTAGTTTATTGGCCTCCCCGCCATGTTTCAATTAACATTGGCATAATTTTTAATGCTCAACTACTTCAGCTATTATGTTGTTGTGAATTACTAGTTTATTAAATTATTATAATACCATGTAGATAAAATTGACATTGTATAATGGTATTTTCATATCATAATCTACTAAAGAGGTCTTATATTATTTGTATAAAATTAAGCTGATGTGTTTTATGAGATTTGTATATATAACATTCAAGCGACTTGATAATTATTTTAAATATGATTCTGACTGAGAAACGTTGAAATAAAATAATTGAATTAAATAAATTACTTTTGTCGCAGCAAAATGTATTGCTTACTGGCTTCCTGTGCGGCCTGAGTATTCAAAAGAATCATTATTGAGAGTGTGTGAGAGTGATATATTTTACAATATCTTTATTTTGTGTTTGATGGAAAATAAAATTTATACTTTAATTTATATTTAAACTTGAAAATGAAAACATTTTCAAAGACGTAAGTGTTAAAGTTTTGTAATTGTAATACTTTTTTACCGGATGCATAATGTTTTATTTATCATTTATTTCTCTCTCTTGCTTTCTCTTGAAAACCGGTATTTTATCAGATAACACAGAACCGTGATTAGAATCGATATTTTGGTTAGCTTCGTCAGATATATATTTTAGACTTGGGAAACAGTTTTACATTACCAAGTTGTTCAAAGTACCCCGCAGTTGATCAATAAAGAACGCTATTTTGTCTAGCAACAACTTAGGACATGCGTGTTTATTCAGGATCATTCGAACTACAGTGGCTTACACAGATTGTTGTAATGATGAGGCCTGCTTCAAATTAACCGTCCGTATGTAAAAGTAACATAAGGACCTTGTCAGCATTTATAAGTGTTAAATTAATCACAGCGTTAGGTGAGTTGGTTAACATGATGAAGCCTCTTTACCATTTACTATTTTTACCAATCCTGATATCCCAGAATTTATTTATTATAAAAGAATTGCAACATAGCCCATTTATCTGAGCAATGTTACCAAATTATTAGTGTTGTTCAATGCATTAAAAGAGTCCTCTTAGCTTATTTTGGTCCATAGGTAATCTTTGTTGCTTTCAAAATGGCGACGTTATGAGAGATAATGAATGAAGACCTCAGGTTCATTGTAGAGCCTGACTGTAAAATACCATTTATCGTTCTTGAAAATGACGCCACCGCAACCCTCAGTTCTTTGACGTTCTATGACCGTTTGTAGCCATTTGTAGTCGTTTAGATGTCGTCACAATTTCGTTGATAATCATTGTCAACAACAGTGTGTTGCAGGGATGTGAGTAGGAATGATTGTACCACCCGCACAAACTTCACGTTACTGTTGCCATGGCCAGTCTATAGCATTCGTTCCTTTACGTCAGCAAAGATCAGTATTGGCCGCCTCACTACGTTGCTTACAGTTGTTCTTCGACGAGAAGTCGTCACCCAACGTCAAGCCAAACTAAATTTATTAGTAAGTCTGCGTTTCTTTCAGCACCCACTTGTCATTTGTTGACGTGGTGTCGCTGAGGGTCGTTACTATCCGTCAACAAACTTTTCATATTTACTCGTCGCTTGTCATCCAGGATTTTGTGATTTTGGAATACGTTACCCTACGTCGAGGGCATGTCATCGCAATGTAAACGCACCTTAAGGCTATGCCTACCTCCTACCTTTTGGGGGATTTTCGGTGACATGTTTTATTAGTGAACCTTTTGCACTGGAAATCAAGTTGTTTAAATATTATTGCGCTCTTGATGAGACTGCGGTGGCGTTTTTGGTTTTCAAAATGGCCACCAAAAAGAATGTTTCTATTAAAGACTCAAAGTAAATTATAAATCACTTTATGTACAACTTTAACAGAGAGAAGTTACAGCAAACGTATTTGACATAACACTTAACTGCATAAGGTACCCCACACTTCCGTTAGTGCATATTCCATAGTACCCGTCCCCCCCTTATAAAAACCACTTTCCCGCGCGAAATTTTAAATAATTTTACACCATATTTCACGGGAAAAAAAAATATACGTGCCGTTTCAAAATGGCGGCCAAATAACCAATTTTCGTCGCGCGACATCTTAATTTTGGCCAACATTTGAAAAACCAACTTCCCGAATTGAATTTCCAATGAAATTTGGCTCAAATTAGGAGATCATGAATACATTGACATTGTTGAAATAAAATTTGGAAAATTTTACTCCAGGGGCACCCCCTCCCCCTAAATGCTAATTTATGCGAAAACGATGCGGTCGATCTCAATTTTTTTTTTCGCCTAAAGAAGCGCAACTACTATTTAGGCAATTACAAGAACTAACAGCCCAAAATATTGCAGCGTTAAAATGCGAGAACCGAAAAACCAAATGTTGGGTACCATGG
>JXSR01S011232.1:31198-43155 GCA_000969725.1 Ophiothrix spiculata
TGTAATAAAATAAATTGTACACTCGATATACATCATCTCACCAAATATGGAGATTATCGAATGTGTATTTTAGAAAATCACCTTTGGGTCCACAGCCTTTTCTTGAAACGATATATTACAAATAATTGAAACCAGATAAGAATTTTACAGTGGACAAACATAACCCTTGTAGTTTTGATCAAACAATGAAAATGAATATATATATATATTCTATATATCAATGTTGCGCTCTGATAAGGCAAAGAAAATTTGGAACGATTCAAATGCTTCAAACTACATAGACGGAGGGGAAGACAGATACCACTGAAGCCACCGTTTCATATATGTTCCGCCTCTCGTCATTCCAGGAGATGCCTCCGTGGCCAGAAATGGCATTCACCACTGAAGCCCTGAGTGGCATAATTCTCTTGTGTATCTCAAATTACAAGAGTACGAGTTTTATAAACATCATGAACAAACATCTGACGACTACGACCTTGGAAGCCATTATATCACACTAAATACATGGAATCTAATGGCAAATGTGTAATGATAACTGTTAAAAGGACTTAAACTAATACATTAAATTGACCTAGATTGAAAGTAATAGAATTAATTCCTAGTCTATTTGTAATGCCCCATGAGGATTTGTCTCTTCTAATTTAGGTCATGTACAACTTGGACGGTATAAGTACAACGGTATCAAATAAAACCTCAGTAAGGGGCCGCTTCAAATCTCAACTGGCGGTTGACCGCCCGGAACCCGGTTGTTATTGTTTAGAACAATAGCATCCCGTCGGAACTGGTTCTGGGCGGTCGACCGCCGGTTAAGTTTTGAAGTGACCCCTAAGTGCCTCAGGAAAATTGAAAAAAAAAAAATAGAACTAGTTAAAAGAATAATAGAAATAGGACTAGTATTTAGAACTCTTTTAAAAATTAGAGAGAATAACTTATATACACACTTAACAATGAAACTGTCTATGCACTGAAGACAGACACGTCATATTATTTTTTCTTCTTAGATAATTTATTAGAGCAGCTCTCTTGTTGACCCTCGTCTTTTTTTGACACAGTATGATATCAGCGCCCGTAAATGTCGCATGGTTTATATTCTTTTATGCATGAAAAACTACCAGTATCGCTATCTAGCGGTTGGTATGAATATTCATAAGGCGGAGTACAAGATTTTAAAATCGAATTAAATCTCTGAAAAAAGTCTGAATTTTAGAAAATTTTACGCAGAGCAGATAAAAGAAAGTCTTAAAAACATTTTACAATTTTAAAAAGTGTGAATTTTTAAACTGGTATGTCCAATACCGAGACATTTACCGGAGTGTTTATTTTGAACAAGAGCGATAAAATTGGGTCTAAAATTAATACTTATAATAATAATAATAATGGCATTTATATAGCGCCTTTTGACCGAATAGGAAACAAAGCGCTCGTGATTCGCTGCAGGTAGATCGCCACAACCATTTCACTTCACTTAGAAGTGCTTCCGTAGAGCACATTCTATCGGTACTTCGGTTGTAATATTCACCCTTTTGTGCAGCTTCCCATAACCTGGGTGGGGCAGACTCAGATGGACAAATCAAGTGACAGTTTTAGATGCAGGAGAAAGACCGGAGTACCCGGAGAAAAACCTGCGGAAGCGAGCATGGACTGAAAACCACATGCACATAAAGCGCCGTGAGCGGGACTCGAACCCGGGACCTCATTGGTGCAAGGCGAGGGAAGGCGAGGGAATACTGGTATATAATACTTACCAGTATTATATATTTTAAATGTACCGCTGAAAACAAAGATTGAACCTTTGTGTGTTTATTCATCCGAAAATCTTACGATAAATGTTGATAAAACAGATTTGATGTAGATGATTACTCTTGTTTAATCGTTAATGGATTTTTTGCCAAATTGGCCACCAATACAAAATGTTGCTGTAAGAGACTTAAATTTCGATACTGTTTTCGTTCTTTATAGCTAATAAGTATGCTTTTCTATCATGTCCTATAAGTATAAGTTTCATAGCATTGAGATTTTATTAAATGGCGAAATAAATCTCAACCCCGTCTTAACCTTACTTGGCGCCCAACCCTACTTTCAACTATTCGCTGAATTTTGCAAGCATTAAATGTAAGAACTATGCAGTCAGTCAAACTTGTTTACACCTGTTATTTACAACATATAATTATATTCCCGCCATCGGCACTCGTCCAGGCAATTCATCAACTTTTACACTTACATAAATTCGATACAGTCTCCAGGATTCTGCAGTTTCACTGATACACGGGCATTGCGAAAAATCTGTTAATAGTGAAAAACAATTTATGACAAAAGATTTTACAATGGTTAGAAAACATTGGATTTTCAAAACACATTTTTTTTTAGTTCAAGCAACTGCATTTGCAGTGACCATAATTATGATCAAACGTTTACGCAGACTTGTTTTTATCAACATGCAATGTTGAAGCATTTTGTTTGCTAGTTTACTTCACTTGTCCCATGAATTCTCGATAATTCACCTATATCCATTTTTATTAGATTTTGATCTTCTATTTTTGTAATAATATCGAACAGAATATCCAATATCGATAACTATTGATGTTTTTCAACATATTTGCAATGAAATGGTTGATTGCCCCGAGAATTTAACTTATTATTACATAACTGTTGTTTAATTTGTTCAATTATCAAATCTTTAGATATTCAATATTTACCGTAGCATAAGAGACTTAATCGCAAACATGCCAAAAGTTGAAAATAAATATATAGATGAATACGAGTACAGTTAAATTCGGCGGTTTCGAATAACTGTCAAAATCAATTAGATTAATTAAAAAGCAATTAAACATTTTCCTAAGGGAAAGCGAAAAATAAGATTGCCTTTCAAATAAATGGATTTTTTATAATCATTAGAGCAAGTAGATCGAATTAAAGATAGCGATAATTGATATGAGTTAATTTCCTTCAAATTAACCTACTTACCCAGTATTTTAGATACTAGACAGAGATAACAGAATAACGATAACATATAACATGTAATATCGACTTTGTGACCTGGCACACATTATATTTCTTATACATGTATATTGAACATACGAGACGATCTTTGATGAATTAAAATAAAAAGTTATATGTTGCCATTATTGAGAGGTGATACTATATTTATGTTGCAATTGCTGAAACAGCTTGAAAAATTGATTGCTTTTAACCCGTGTGTACACTCACCACCAACTAGGTGTTCCCCTTGCATACAAACCGCAAAAGCAACCGACCAAATGAACATGCAATCATTTTTACACCCTTTTTTGGTAATTTTAAGAAGAAAAATATTGGGTCGGAGTTCAAGTAAAATGTGGGTAAACTTGCTTTAAGTCCTTAAATTGCAAAGTCAAGGAATTCTTACACTGGTTTATATTTTGGTTATCTTTCTGTCTATCTTACAAGTGTAGTTTTTATTTTTCTAATTCGATAACATTTTTACCTATTAATAAACCTATATAGGTATAAAACCAACTACATGTAAAACCTAGAGTCCGAGTTAAATTGCGCAGTTTGTTTATTTATATAGATTCATTACATTTCATAAAATGGTGAGTAAACGGGATAGTAAATGGCAATTATGAAATTAAAAATGCAATTCGGTGTTTCCATTAGTAAAACAGTTTATCTAAATGTTATCTGTGGTATTAAATCTAAACTCCTTGTTTCTGTGGTGCTTCGTGACTATGCCGATACTAATTTATTGTGCTTAGATCTTTGTACCGATTGGCGCAATTTGAGCCTGTCAATGTGTTTTTTACTACATGTTTTTCTCACTCAAATATAGCTAGCTTAATCCCAAACTAACTCTGTTTTATTCAATCAAATTGTGTGTTCATTATAGCATGTGATGAACTCTTACCATGTATGACTGGAATTTTCCGCAAGACATTCTTTTACGAAAACAAATGTGCAATACAGATGTTGTAACATTAAATCAAAATTGACTTGTTGTTCTGTTGGCATTCCTACTGTCACATTGAAGGAACATTTTCATAAGTCTTAAGGCCCAATTAGACTCCATTTTAACACTTTTTTTATGATCAGTTGCTCTCTCTATTTTTGTCTATTTATTCATTACCTTTGAAAAAGGCGATTTATTAACCCTCGTCTTCCTAAGCCTTTTTTGTAACACGTCTTCCTGGGGTGGGGGGGGGGATGGTTACCACCCCCTGCGATTTTGAAATTGGGACCCCAAAGTTATATTTTTTAGTACAATAGTATAGGATAGGGTCTCCTCTTTCCATTGATACCAAGATCACGAAAAATCGGTCGAGGCCTTACATAATTATGATGTCACGAAGTATTTCCGGACAGGAAAAAAAATAAAATCGATTTTTGGCAAAGTTGGCCACTTTTTAAAAAAATCGCTATAAAAATTCTAAATGTCCAATTTGCGTCGTTTTTTTGCTAATAAATGAAGGAATCAACCATTCTAGTTTCAAGTAGTATGGAGATATTTTTTTCAAAATGGAAATTTAAAGTTTTTCGAGGCAACCCCCCCCCCCTTCCTGCCGACTTTGACGGCCTACCATAACCCCGCCTTAGGTGGTTCCCCCGATTTTTTTCCCGTCAAAATGACCGCAAAAGATGTAAAAACAATTACCCAAATGCTTTGGGTCTCTTTGTTTTACGTTTTGGTGCAATCGGTAAACCCCCCCCCCCACACACACACACACTTGACGAGGGTTAATATACAGAAAACCAAATTATACTATGACTAGCTGGTTTCTGCTATCATTACTCAGTCGTCGTTTAAGATCGGGCAGTGGACCCAAAGGTGATTTTCTAAAATGCATATTCAATAAACTTCTATTTGGTGAGATGATGTATATTTAGTGTACAGTTCATTTTCAGGATTTCGTTGCAACAATCCTAATCATTTCTGAGTAGATTTTCTTTATTTAAGCTTCCCAAAAGAAGAAATATGCAGTTTAAAATGGAACATAGGCAGAAAGACTGTTAGTAAAACGACATGTTTTAAATCCGAAGCTTGTTTGCAATTTTCACTCCACTCAAATGTAACCAAATTCAAACAAAAACCCAAAGCACACCCGACTTTCTTGATGTAGATTCTATTTAGTTTCTCTTTATTGGAATTTCATCTTTATTTGACCCATTTTTAAAGATTCAATTTTATATATTCTGAAGATAGTCAATTTAGACTATGTTTAAAATACAGTATAATGAATCTAGAATAATCAACGAGATGGAAACAACCAAACTACTTTCAATTGGAACAGTCTCATATGATCCTTCTCAAGTCTGATACATTAAAGATGTTATTTGATTTTGGCTGTAAGCTTAAGCCGTAGTATAAATATTTCAACTAAACTTTTATCAAAAGAATCTTAGGATTTCATGCCAGACAAAACATGCTATCAAGGAGATCTTTATGGTTCTTGTTCTATTTTTCATACTTACATAATTAGAAAGAATATTGAAAAAGTATTGTATTTGTTATATAGTGTATAATAAATGTTCATTGTCTGCTTAAAATACAAACTAGTGCTTCTGATGGATTCGAATTTGTTCTGAATAACCTTGTTTTTCATGAAGGCATATTAAAATTAGAAGGATTTACATTATAAGCATGTTGGAAGATTATCAAATACCGACTATTAAGAATACAATAAGAGATAATATTCTGCCATATTTGTATCCTTAATTATTGGATAAATTTAAGATGTGACACTTGACCTGACATGCGGCATATAGTTTTTGAAAATACATAACTGAAAGACAGGATACACTGAAATTACTGAAATTAAGCGTGATTTTTGACTAGAGAATAGGAAAAAACGATTCGCACTATTTTAAAATAATGACCTTTTACAGTTCCTCAAAAGTAAAAGTAATAATGATATCAAAGTATAATCTGCTCTGTACGTAGGGTCTCCTCTTGTTCATTGATGCAAAGATCGTGATTAAATTAGATGCGTACTAGTGACGTAAGAATGCACAAGTTTACGATTTGGGGCAAAAGTGGCTATTTTTAAAACAAGTTTTAAAAGTTATAATAAATAAAGTAAACGATAATTCTAACATATCCTGTAAGTTTTAGGTCCATATCATGCAGATACTTTTCTAAAAGGCGACTCTTTTGAGGTTGCAACCACCCCAAACTTTCTGACTTGGACGGCCTACCATACCCTCTTATCTTGTACCACCAAAATTACTAAAATTACTAGGTGTTTTTGTGCAATTTACTAGCCCTAACTCTCTTAGGAAGACGATGCTTAGGATAAATATCATGCTCAAAGGAAAAACACAGAGTACGGCGTTGGAAGCATTGAATAGGTTTATGAAGTAAAAAATAATAAATATCAAATCATTCATGTTTTTTTTTTTCATTTGTGTTTTTAAATATACTTACCATGAAGTAATCATTTGACTGCATCTTAACCTTTTTATAATACATATATATTCATTGGGCTGTTGGGTAGAAGGTGAATATATGTGACACAACATCAATAATACCAGAAGCCGTTTGAATGGCCCGTCGGGGCATATGCTTTTACAAAATGTCTGTCGGTAAAGAAATATAAGGCTATAATATTTTCTTTTGGTGTATCCTGTTATGAAAGTGGAAATACCAGATAAATCTGATCAATAATAGAAAACTTTATTTCAGGATTAGCTTAACAGTTAATCAAATGACACTTAATTATATTGATCTATCTTATGACATCAGCTGGCATTACACATTTTAGTGCCAACCTATTCTTCCACAAAATGTGACTAACAAGATGTAGCTTTATGAAATTGCGATTTGTATTAAATAAATGGTAACAAAGCAAGTGAGCAATCTTTCACTTCCGTCATGCAATATGTCCACTATAACATATTTGTTTATGTCAGTCTGATGTACGTAGATTGAATCAAAAATTTGTAACAGAATGTATGAAGCATTTCCTGCAGAGAAGCATATGCATTAAAGGGTGTTGTCTAAAGTACAATCTCGCTTTCGACTTGACTAGGATAATTAGATTATATTTTCTTTGCAAATATATTGGTACTGTGTAAATCAAATTTGCTTTAGCAATCCTTTTTATTTTATTATCACGTTGAATTTGGTTTTTCGGCAGGTGGTGTTATTACCAATAATACTCAAAATACAAAAGTCAAAAACAAGACGTTTTTCACGAAACACTTATAACACAATGTAAGATTTAACATGCTAAAATAAATCGACATAATCTTGTCCTAACTGGTTTATTGTATCAAGTATCCATAGATATAAAACGTACGTCGCTTCCTCTTAATTTACATTCGTAGTGATCATTTTGTCTTCTTCTTTTGTTAGCATAGAGTACTCCCAGTGCTATATATCTATTTTAAGAGAAAGTGACCTCTATATTATGGTGGTGCTCTTTGCTGTCGGTGAATTCCAATCTGAAAACAGATAATGGTATTAGCGGGTAATTTGAGAAATCCCAAGATCATGTAATGATTCCAAATCTCAAGATACAGACATCGACTTCAGAATGCACGATACGTTAACCGTGATATTACAAAAAAAAACAGTAATCAAAGAACTCAGAAACTGTATAAACTCTATCAACCAACCAGCCACGATAATGCATCGTGGAATTTATTGCGGTATATAGTGTTTGTTATTTAAGACAATTGTAATCCAACCTGACCCAGTAGAAAACGAATACCATTTGTTACAGCAACTGAGAAACTAACAAATATCTGCTTTCTTTTTAGGAGACAGTTCTTTGAAAAAATGCCAAGAAATGTTACGCCACATTTCATATCTTTAAAACAAAAAAGAAAAGATGAATTATGTCATCGGCAATCACTATTTTATTGAATGTAAGTTTCAATTGACGCATAACCTTTAAGACGTGTTTAAAAATGTTCTTTAACATGTATTATAACGTTATTCAGAGTTTAAAAAAACATTACGTTAACTTAAAATATAATATGGTTTCAACTTCAGTAAATGTCAAGTGCATATCATGGTTACAGACAAATTTCATTTCAAACAGGACATAATATTTAGGTATGTTAATAAAATATTCTATGTTTTTGAATTGTTTGTACTAAGGCATAATGTCAGTTCGTTGAATTTCATATACTGTAAAACATGTTAATTTCGTGAGGCATTTATAAAATATAATATTATGCAAACTTAATGCAGTTTGGTTTGTTTGAAGTCGAATTTGTTTAACTTCTTTCATTGTTATGCTATACATTTAGCGTGTACTGCTAAATATAGAATCATTAAAACTTGATCAATCAAAATTGCCTTGATGAGCGGCACTTATTAAGGTTTTACGTACTTTTTTATGTTTCATTGCAAACACGTTCTGGTCAACTTGTTCTCTGAAAAAAATCATTTAACAGAGCTAATTGGTAGTAATTAAATAAATAACACCTTACTGCAAAGATCTATTTTAATTATTTTCCCATTTTAAACAACACATAAATAAAAAGCTGTTATGACTATATCCCTAACATTAATATAAACAATTCATTGTGCCCTCTTAAAAGTCTATTTTGTAGATACAAATAATTCTATTATATTTATTCTCTATTTCGTATTTGTATAGTAATCGTTATTATGATCATTGACATTCATTCATTCATTTTTTCATTCATTCATTTTACGCTATGAATTATCGCATAACACGGACAGTAAATAAGGTATGCTTAATAAGGCGCAAGCACCTCATTTTTATATCAATTTCGCAACGAGCGATCCGATTACAGAAGATTGCCGAACAATAAATACATTTTAGGTCAGAAATTTGATCTTATATACCAAAGTCTCATCTTTTGAAATATCTATATTTCATATATTTTGAACTAAAATTGCCAAAGATGCGATTATTTTTCTAAGGCGACTTTTTGGAGTACATTTTATTCATGTTTGACCTCAATGAGGCATGGTAATCATTATTTCACATGTTTTGTACTGTTTGCAATTTTGGATATCCTCATATTTTTTCTGAATTGTAAACATATATAATAAAAATGCCATTTCATGTAATTCCTGGCCCGACGTGTAAAGATTTCAAATAACGCAGTTTCATGCATATTGGTTTATTTCACGCGTCACGTGACGTTGCATTAACTTTGC
Organism: Ophiothrix spiculata; assembly: GCA_000969725.1. Lineage (NCBI taxonomy): Eukaryota > Metazoa > Echinodermata > Ophiuroidea > Amphilepidida > Ophiotrichidae > Ophiothrix > Ophiothrix spiculata. The sequence continues at coordinate 40,311 of JXSR01S011232.1, forward strand.
ACAGAAAACGATTCCTCAGTTACTTCAACTATTAGGAGTTCAGTAGGAATAACTTCGCTGTGTGGTCAGTCCTTTCTCATACTTTTTTTCCTAACCAGAACTCTCCTTTTTGTTATTCTAGTTATTTGAAAATATGGAAATGGAAATCGATGCTCTCAAGGGTATCCTTACCTGTCTACGATGGTGAAATATCTTAAAAACAACGCTTAAGCCATTATTACATGATTTTCTTTCCACCTACGCATAACTAACTTGTTTTACTCATGTTATAGCACGCTTTTGGCATTGTTCAAATACAGATATAACCACAAATCTCATCATCAGACACAATTACATTTCAAAAGCACTTCCTATTTCAAGGTAACCGTATCACTTCAACAAGGTAAAAATTTGCTAAGGCGTAATTTAAGTAATGTTAAGTAATTTTCTACGAATAGTAACAAATGCCGAATAAAACAAACAGATGAATCATCTTACTGTTTTAACGTTAGCATAGCTTAAAATAATAAAGATATGGATGTAGAATCTAATTAAAGACATGTAAATATAAAAGTACAACTAATAGCATTCATATTTAGGTATCTATCATTTTAACCCAACACTCATTTCTGTATTTGCTTGAATTTGAATTTGATCTTTTATATTTTCAATAAGTATCCTGAAATGTTGCCTTTGACATTAACCCAAATAATTTAATTGGAAGCGATTTATAGAGTTAACATCTATAAAAAAAACCCGTATAAAATAATATAAAGATACATATCTTCAGCGGATATAACAAAATGAATAGAATAAGGAATTTACCATCCATGTTCGTTGTTTTGGTTATAAAAGAATTGTCAAGTATTTTCGTGCCACATATGCAACTATACGGTATAAAGTATTAAATTCTTTACTCAGTATAGAAAATATTATTTTTGACAGACACAAAGGTAATATACCGAAGGCAAATCTCACCCTATTAATGATCTCTCTCCAATTTGAGGAATATTATTGAGACTGTTGAAGTTTAGCTTTTTATATTTCCCCAGACTCAATCTCAGACAAAGTCTTAGAAGAATATTACTGCTTCAAGCGAAACCGTAGTACAGAAGACAAACGATCTGCTTTGTTCCCCCTTTTTTTTTAACTCTTGATTAGGAGAATATAAATGATGCTTTCCGTAAGAATAAATTTGAAACCCAAGCAATCGGCTCAATTACTCAATAAATATTTTGGGAGAAATTTGGAATATGTAAGCAAGTGAAAATTGAGAATTAAGGCACATAAAATCAAACGGTGATTGTTTAAAAAAATGTTCGTTATATGTAAACGGGTTTCTATCTATTCACCGACACCTTTCAAATTTCAATCGCACAGGTGTATTTGAAGAAAAATATGACCTAGAATGATACCTAGATGCTGCAAAGAGGCAACAATAAACCAAATGGAAGGCGGAGATTCAAAAACATATTCATTCTATTGACAAATCAAGACATTGTACTTGATGCAATACCTATCAACTGGTCGTAAAAATAAGATTACGTATTACAGGTATACGAAACCAGGAATATAAATAACCTTGGGTTTTAGTTGACTAGGTTTTGATAACAGGGCGATTTCACGGTAACGGAAGGACAATCGTACACAATTTTCAACTTTTAAACACCTGTATTATAAAGACAAATTTTAATTGAGTCCCTTTGATACATTTAATAGATAGTTGAAGCCAATCCATATATAATCCATAAACAAATATATTAATTTGCAACTTTCGTTCACGATTTATGCATATTAATGATTTCGTTAACGGAAGGACAGGAAATCGGACATGGGTTTTTCATCACATTAATTTCTTCCGAAACTCTTCCAAAAATTTCTTCCAAAAATTGAATTTCATGAATGAATATTTTTCTATGTACCCTGATTTGAATCCCTGGTGTCTAAACAACATTTTAACATTAAAGATTTTTTAAATATGTCTTTTTTTGTTTTCAAAACAAAGCCTAATTTAATTATAGATTCTGTAACGGAAGGACTAAAGGAATTTGCCTATATATTAGGATAGTAAATATGTTTGTTTGACGCAGACAAAATTGCAACACAAGATTTTTTGCTGAAATTAACTGTTGAGGATCTCCCAAACAACATATCCAAAATGTAGGAAAATGTAAGCTTGTCAGTCAAAGTTGGTTAATTTGCATAAAACAAAATGGCTGCCAAAACAGAGGGTCAAATATTGTTCAAAACCACGCCAACATGTTCCTCTCATCATAAGAAAGCAGAAAAAGTATACTTATACCTATATCTGAAATATGGTTCTGAAGTTATAGCCCAAAATGTGAAAGGTCATATCAGGGGTCATGGATTTTGCCCTATGGGAAATAACAATTTCAAAAGTGTCCGATTTTGTTCAAAATGGTCCCAAACTGTTCCTCTTGCAAAAGTGTCTACACAAAATAAAATTAGTATGTAGTGCATCAGATCAGTTGTTGCTATGTTTACAGGTCAAGGAAAACTTTGTTACAGGCAGCAAAGTAAACATTGATTTTTAGTCTAGAAAACATGTTTTCTGTCAGAAATACATAGTCAACTACATCCATAAACTATATAGGAATACTTGAACCGTGTAGAATTTAACCATATAGGAATACATGTATATTAACACAAATATATGCAAGAAGGAGAAACACATCAACAAGAACTTCTGCGCTTATGAGACTCGACTTTATTACAACTAAACTGACGCACAGTAATGACGAAACAACGTCATAAAAGAATTGATGCCAAACAATAAAGTCAAACGAATTAAAATTGACAATCAGTTTTGATGTCTTGAAATTAAGCGATAAACGAAAACTTGAAA
>JXSR01S011233.1:0-10291 GCA_000969725.1 Ophiothrix spiculata
ACAAAAAACAATTTAGCAAATCCGCAATAAACACCAGGACATGGGGCTCCCCTCTGCACCGGCAAATCCATTTATTCCATATTTATTTCATAAATGTTATTAGACACACGCAGGTACAGTGAACATTATATCTTTTAAAACAAATTTAAAAGAGTGAACTTTTGGAAAAGTATGTTTGATAAAATTCTTTAATAGTTTGACTTCAGGCAGCTAAGTGAAAGTTGGACTGTTTTTAAATACTATTTCTGTGATGACATTAAACCATAAGTGAAAATTTAAGCACTTCTTGAAGACCTTTGCTTATTTTGATTAGCATTTTCAATTACGTGGTTGATTTAATTCGCATCTCTTTTGTTTTTAAAATGGGGCTTTTACTGTACTCAATTGTGACAAAAAAGAATTTCCTGAGGCAATTTTTAAGTTTTTTCTTCATTTTTGACAGATGTGCTTTCATTACCACAAAATATGTTAAGTAGTATATAAGCAAAGATGTATATTAATAAATGGGGTTAAATACGGTAATGCAAGCAAAAAATGCAAAGAAAATTATATATAGTGATTATTTTAAATGCAATAATAAAACTAAAAGTAACCTTAGTAATAAAAAATAAAACGATGTCAAATTTTATAGCAATTTTGTAACACAATAAAACTCGATAGCAATAAACATACTTGCCATTACTTTGTAAATGTATAAATACATCTAAGTATCACTTGTCAAATTAAAAAAACATATCTTACTAAAGGTCCTCGTAGCTTGCTACAGAAACATGTTTTTGATGATGTATTTGGTACTCAAACGTTTGATGATATTTGTTTTTTAAGTTGTAATAAAGTAATACAATCAACAGAAGAAATTGTCCTTGAGCTCGATAAATGTGAATGAACTGCGACCACTGTGTAACATACTTGTACTATTGTCTCATAAATTTACTTAATAACTTATATTTATTCTTTCGTCTGCTGACGGTCTTTAGTAATGGCTTTCCACTGTGATCTCTCTGCCATTCAGGCATGAAGTTAAGTCAGTTTTTACTACTGACGCGGGACCATATTAATGAAAGGACTGCTAACTCTAGTTGGAAACTAACCCATTGTTTATCTGATCTAAAATGAAATAGTCCATTCAGCTCGGTTTCGTCTCGTTAAATTGAACATTTAATTTTTCATCATATTCCTACCATTTCACATATAACATTCATTGTTTTCATTATTTGCATACTATGACATCAGATATACTCTTTATTAATGCTATCAGTAAACCCCTTTTATCATTGCCTGCATTTACACCACGTATTTGTCCGAGGGCATTTTCTTTACTAACCTGTTTGGTTTCCATCTTGATGCTAAATAACCTCCTGGTATTTGTGTTAGAATATAGCCCCAGAAAAATGAACTGTGCATTAAACCAATTGTATCTGGATCCCATTTGGATTCTTGTACCTGTAAAAAATAACGTCATATATCAGTTGATTGCCTCTTTAAAATTGTTGTATTATGTTGAGTGTTATGGCTCAAAATGTTCAACAAAATTATTACTCTACCTTTTCTTATCGATTTTACTCTGTGATACATGTGAAAGTGAAAGTAAGTTTTTAAGGAACTGCTAAAAAATATCAAGATTGCAAAAACATTTATTCACTTTAAAATCCAAATTGTTCAGAACCTATTATTATTTTCGAGGTGTAAATTGGGTCATAATTGATTCAATCCATATTATTATATTTTTTCTATCATATTTATAAGAAATACTTATCGTATCACCTCAATGTTCAAGTCATCCAAGTTCTTCTTGCGTTACTCATACGACGAAAGGTGTATGTGGAGAGGGGTTTGGGTGGAGGTGTGCGTGTGGGTGTTTTTTTTTTTGGGGGGGGGGGAGTGTCGGGGTGATTTTTATTTTATTGTACTTTTCATGAGTTTTTATATTCAAAATTACGTTTCTCTATATTTGTACAATGCATAAGAAATACACCATTTTCAGACTCCTGCCTTTCGTTGTACATGTACCCCTTCTCTTTGTGGTTGATGATTATATTAAATGTGTTGCTTTTATGATAGAAAGTGAATACTATATATGAACTAAGATATTATTTGCATTTTTAAGCAGGCATTAATAAACGAAAACATGGAATAGATTTAAAGTCATTTTTGATTAATGTGTAAAAATTGAAGAAAACAATGTTAATCAGACAATGTGACTTGTATAAGTAAATTTGAGACGGAGACTTAAAAACAAGAAACTGCAAATTGTAGCGAGTGAAGTTCCAAACAAGATTTTAAGCCATGGTGAAGACATGTTGACAAGACTTTACTTGCTCTTAATAAGTTCAGTTTCTCGATTTAGGTCATAGGCGCAATGTTACCGACAAATGTAGCAACTTACATGTCATGTTATTATTCTTATTGCTAGTCTTTGGGAATTAAATATAAAGGCATCCTTAAGACATTTAGAAGTATATTTATTAGATCATGGGAGATACCTCAAACGTATTTCTAATGTATGTCAAGTGGATTCTAATCCTACTGGCAGAAAAGCTGTTTTGAATGAGATGATTTAATGTTTTCCCAAGGATGGTACTAATTATATAATATGGTCAGTATACACCAATTTCATGAAAATATTAGTTCACATTCACAAACCCGTTTTTGAAAGTTTTACTAGAAGATTTAATTTCAAGCAAAATTTCAGAAATTATTGGTTCAGAAGTTTGCGACAACAAGGAATTTACTGAATACTAACTAATAAAATATAGCTTTCTAAAGTTTATAAGCAAGTTACGTTGTTCAAAGATCTCTAGAAAAGGGAAATATCGTATTTCATTTTAATTTATCTATACGTTATCCTCAAGTTCAATATTTGTAACATTATCATTTATATGATAGGTAATTTTGTCTGTAAGGAAAACGCAATTAAGATGTATCCGACAAAAATAAACGTGCCCATCATGAACGCGTGTTTTCTTGGGCAATTTGAAATAAGTAAACGCAATTAAGCTGTACCCGACAGTTGTGCACATGCCTATCATGAATGTATTGATAAATACAATTTGTTTTCTAAAGCAATTTGTAATAAGGAAAATCAACACTTAAAGCGGTAAACTTTCCTAATTTGAGTTTATAAATGATTTGAGGGTATGTTGACAAGACTATACTAGCTTTAATGCTTTAATTTACTTAACGTCGGTCGTACACAGGGGCGTAACAGGTGTTGGTCGCCAGGGGGGGGGGATGCAAAGCCCCAAAATTTCCCCCTGACAGAATTTCACCCCCTTTCCCCCCCCCCCCATTTTTACCTAAAATTTTTATAAGATGTTGTAATTCGCGCGGAGCGCGAAAAAAATTGTTGCAAAACTATGGCAAATGGTAAATTTAATTTTAAAAAAAATTGACATAATAGCTTGAAATTCGCGCAAAGCGCAATTTTTTTTTGACATTTTACATCTTAATTATTAAAAAAGGAACCTCTTCTTTCTGTCTTCCCTTTCCCTTCACTCCTTCCCTTTTTTCTTCCCTTTTTCTTTTCTTTTCTTTCCCTTTTCTCTTTCTTTTTCCCCTCTTTTTTTCTCTTTTTTCCTTTTCCTTTTTTTCCCTTCTTTCTTTTCCCTTTTTCTTCCTCTTTTCTCTCCCTTTCCCTTCTTTTTCCTTCTTTTCCTCCCCTTTAGTTTTCCCCCTGGGTCCGTGAATTTCCCCCTGAGAGCCTTCAGGGGGGCAACTTGCCCCCCCCCTGCCCCCCGGTTGTTACGCCACTAGTCGTACAATATTACAAGCAAAAGTTGCAAATAAAGGCTGCATTGATATTCCAGAGGCACTTAAAATGAAATAGGTTTGGTAGATACCCTAAAGCCTTAGACAGGAGGAAATGTTCGGCAGGTGAAACCTCAAATTTGCAGAATTTTTTTTTGATCTGAGTATACAGGGTGATATCTCAAAAAATGATATAATATCAGGTATTTAAATCATATTGAATCAAATTTAAATAGAATAGTATAGAAACTTTTAAATAAAATAGAATATATGTAAAATACTTGCGAGCAAATGATAATAATGTGGATCTTTTCATTACTGTTAGTTCAAATAGTCATGTATTAAAAACAAGATATGGAACCCCCTTTTCAGAAATAAAAAGTCGACCGTGGCATGACCGTGGTATGACAAAAAATGATAAAAGCAATATCCTTTCTGGCATAGGTTGAGAGTCAAGATCATTTTCAATGAGAAGAAATCCATTCAGATCAACATTTATTATTGATGTAAGCGGTATGATCAATGTAAGGGTGAAAACATAGTTCATTGGAGCTACCAAATATTTAGTGCAGTCTTTGTTATCTTATAATCTGATATATAATTCCATTGTATTTTCTATTAATAACAGAGGCTTGGTAATGAAAAATCAATGCTACCACATTGAGGAGTACACTGAAAACATTATATCGTAAGTTCTACTAAACAGAAGTTAGTAAAAACGATGTCTCGTTCTACTAATCAATGATTTGTACGGTATGACAAGCGATGCTATAAATTGGTTAGGCATGCTGAACTAGCGTGCTTTACCAACGAAATGATTAGCACCGCATGGACTTTACGTATTTCAAACCAGCCGTACTAACCTTTATGATCGTAAAAACGATGTCTCATCCTACTAATATTGGTTAGTTGGACAGGCTCAACAAAGTTCAGAACTCGTTTGACCGGCGGAACGAAACAGTTTTTCAAAATATGTGTTTGGGGCACGATCAGACAACAGGAAACTGAAATAATGTCAAACAGGCAATGTTTTTAAGTATATCTGTTTCAAAATGAGCACTGGACAGTGTCATTGTTGTGGTGTGCAAAATCGTGATCACATAAAATGTCATTCACGAACACACTGAATGTAAGCTTAACATGATTAAGCTTCTCTCGAAGACTGCATTTGCACCACAGTCTACGAGAGAAACTTAAAGCTTGCACACAATGCACCCATGAATGACTCTTCATGCAAACACGATTCTACACAATACAACAACAGCAACATCCAATGCTCACTCCAAAACAAATATAACTTGAAATATTACCTGCCATTTCCACTATTTCCAACTCCTATCTCCTAACTGCCATGACAGTTCTCGTGTACTGAAAAATGTATCGTCGTGTAATAGCAACAGCGTTAATTTTAAACATTGTAAAACCACTAGTAAAACCAAAATGGTAAAACGAGTTCGTAAATGCCCCGATGACACCGTTTACGAGTTATCGAAGCTGTACTAGATGTTGCATTGTCTTAGAACTTCCAAATCCAATTGGTAGAGCCCACTCCACAACTATTATTCCTGTAATACGAGTCTTGCATACGTCCGCTTTGGTATAAAAATCGTAAAACCGTAGTAAAAACTGATAGCACGGGCTGAACAAGTGTAATTTAAATTAGTAAAGCACGCCGAAAAACAAGCTTTTGTTTTCAGTTTATGTGGTGAAAATGTTTGGTGATTTACAACACCAATTATCCGTTATTGATTAGAAGATGCATTTGAATTATATTATTAGATAATAAGATAACAAAGACTTGTTAAACAAAATATTTGGTAGCTCCGAAAGAACTATAATTTGACCCTAAGGGCCAAAACATAGTCGGCCTCCAAACAAAATTTTTCCTACTAAACATTTGGTCGTGACATCAAAATGACGAGTGACTCCAAACTTCCAAACAAAATAACTTCAACACCGAGTTGAGACCAAATAAAATTTCGCGTTAGATTGAGTTTTGTTTGGAGGCCGACTATGTTTTGGCCCTAAGAGTCACTGATTTTAATACTGATTTTATTAGCAAGATTTATTATTAGATTTCTTTTGCTCTTGGAAGGCGTTGTACGTCATGAAATTTAAAATTCAAAGCATGAAATATACCAGACGTTTATTAATAGTTTCAATCATAAAAAATAAGAAACTTTAGTTTTAGAAGTTTTATGAAATGGACCAACGGCTTATAATCATCACTCGTGATTTCAGTTTTTGTGTTAACAAAACGTTTAATTTATTCTACTGAGGGGTTTTAAACGACTTTTAGTTGGGTATTATTTTAATATTTGTGTCAAATCTGCATAATAATATTTAAATAACGAAAGAATTTTGTGGTCTACTATTAGCAAGCATGTTTAAACTGAGTCCCCAGCCCCAAGTTATAACTAACAAGGAATGAGATAATCTAAAACAAAGTTGAATAAATATGTAAGATTACATATTGAGTTGTGACTTAGACCTATCTTGCAAAAACAAACTCACCCTGGGTGGGCACACAGATCAAGACTCAAAAATTTTAGGATTTTCAAACCTAAAAAAAAAAAGAGAAAGAAAATGCCTCACAAGACTAAAGATCTGGACGGTAGATAAATAACACTACAAACCCTGGATAAAGGCACATCAGTTAACTAGAATATTAGTCATTCTTTTCCCCCATTAAGCAGAGTGTATACATGTATATATATTTGTGCCCTAGTTTCTCTATTGCGCACCCCACCACGGCTTTCGGCTAAGGTCAGGGCTTTGCTTAGATTGTTTTGGTCATACGGGCCAAGGTCGCATTACAAAAGATCTTTATAGGCGCTTGTCAATCAGCTTCAATTCAGAACAACTAGGATTTTCTGTTTGTTGACGCCGAATGCTCAATATATGTTGAAAACCTGAGTTCATTAGATAAACTAAGTATATCAGATCAACTGAATTTATCAGAAATACAAAGTTTTGAACAAAACCTAAATGTTTCATGTGATAAACTCAGTTTTTCTCAGATAAACTTAGTTTTTCTCAGATAGACTTATTTTTTTCACATATAAACTTAGTTTTTCTCAAATAAACTAAGTTTTTTTCTCTGATAAACTTATTTTTTCTCAGATAAACTGCGGTTTTCCGATAAACTAGATTTATCAGATTAACTGAGTTTACCAGAAATACAAAGTTTTGCACAAAACCTAAATTTTCTATGTGATAAACTCAGTTTTTCTCAGATAAACATATTTTTTACAGATAAACTTGGTTTTTCTCAGATAAACTAAGTTTTTCTCTGATAAACTGGGTTTTTCCGATAAACTAGATTTATCAGATTAACTGAGTTTATCAGAAATACAAATTTTTGCACAAAACCTAAATTTTTTATGTGATAAACTCAGTTTTTCTCAGATAAACATATTTTTTTCACAGATAAACTTAGTTTTTCTCAGATAAACAAAGTTTTTCTATGATTAACTGGGTTTTTCTGAGTTTATCAGAAATAAAAAAGTTTTGCACATACACTAAGTTTTTCAGGTGAAAAACCAAGTTTTTCTCAGACAAACTGATTTTTCTCTGAGAAACCTCGGTTTTTCAATTGAAAAACTAGTTTTGTCCAGAAAAACCGAGTTTTTCTCGTTTTTTCTGTGATTAACTTATTTTATCTATTTTTTGAGCATTTGGCTTGCCATAGTCGGTAGTGACTTCTTGGCGTCGTATTATGCCACTAGAGTTAACTGCTGCAGGTATGTATTATGCACTGCAAAGTTGACATCTTTCCGTTGTAAAGTATGAATTCATGTTTACCTAAATATAGGTGCAAGCTTGTAGCCTGAACTGCGAGGAATGTTATTTCTTCCAAGGATTGTCATTTTTATAACTGATCCATCTGTTAAAATAATGCATTACATACAAAGGTGGTTCAGAGTCAGATCAAAAAAAGTCTACTTAAGTAATAAGGACATTGAATTTGACATCAAATACCTCACCTTTTGGGAAAAAAAGGAATATAATTCTATTATTTTTGTTTTGACTTTGAAAATCTCTAAACTGAAACAGGTTATTGTTCTGAATAGAGCCGCCTCAAGCAGCAACTACATACTTGCGTTAAATGTGCGCTACCGTGCAAGCGACTGTAAGCGCATTATGACTCAAACAAAAACCATCTTAAATAATTAAACATAAAACTTTGCTTCGCATACTTTAACCTTTTAAGTTATACTTTAACTTTTTTTTTCAAAAGTTGAGGTATTTGATGTCAAACTAAATTTCCTTATAACTTTAGCAGACTTTTTTGATCTGACTCTGAATCACCTCTGTATGTAATGCATTATTTTAAAAGATGAATCTTTGGAAGATATACCATCCCTCGTAGTTCAGGCTACCAGCTTGCACCTATATTTAGGTAAACATGAATTCATGTTTTAGAACGGAAAGATGTCAGCCTTACAAGGCTGCATTTATAGCTGGTTTAGGATGGACGTTCACGTTTATGTATGACTTTCATAGTCATATCACATGAGGATTTTTAACCATTTTATTCTAGAAATGATTTATTTACGTTTGATTTCCCCTTTATCAATCAATCAATCAATCATAAACAGTACTTGCATGAAATGCATACCCTATGAAGGAGTCTATTCGTCCAGGGGACCAACGGCTTTACGTGACTTCCGAACCACGGAGCAAGTAGAGTATAATCGTGATTTATATGAAATTTCATATGAACTGATTATTTCAAACGGACAATAAATGCAATTAACAGCATTTTAACACAAAAGTTATTAGTGCTTACATTCAAACATACCCTGACTACTTTTGCAACCCTTTATTGAACTCTTATCTTAACTTAGTCAGAAATGAGTCTTCTAAAATATCAACATGACTTTGCTGATGCACATTTTAAGTCTTTTTTTACTACAGTACAATGTGATAGATGATATTTCTCTATTGGCAATAAGGCATTTATATGTTACGCACTCTCGGAAAGTACGTTAGCCATATTCAGTTATGTCATCTCAGCAAACCAATAGTAGATTAATATTACAACACATTTTTTATTGACAATATTCAAAAGAGCCCCTTAAGTCATTTTTATGTAACTGGCAATTTAGGTCAAACATGACTTAACGACATGAAATAATGTGTTATACTACATGTAAACCCCTGCATGTATAATCAATAAGGCGTGTTTTGAAGACATTATTTTTTCAGATTTCTTTAAAACTTGAAGTGTCAGTCGTAAAAACTATAACAAAATTTGAACTTTATAAGACATTTACTCAGAATCCAAGTGTCCAAAATACTACACTTCAGTTGGTTATATCACGACTTGTGGATATCTGTATTGGGTCCTACTATTCCGCTTTTGTCGTAGTACTGGTTTGCACCACATTATGGGATTTTAGTCTCTTTAGACCCATAGTTTTTACCCACTGATGAAGGTCTAGCGCTGTTGTCAGTGTTATCTTATCTTCCCTTATTGAGCTCTGTGGCGTGTTGCACAGGCCCTAAGTATTTTAATGAGATTGTATTGCGCTTATATATAGTTTAAGAAACGCATAACAATGCAAAAAAGACTCCGTTGAATTTCAAACTTTTAAAAGTCTTGGAAAAAGTGAAATTCACTTTTTAAACCCAATAAAAATAGGAAAATATATTTCACATCTCTTATTTCTGTCAAGCATAAATTGAAGAGTGTTTTTTTTTTTCAGAACTCGCTTAGTCCAATAACTGCTAGATTTTGAAACAAACATTGTTCATCCAAATTTAGCTCATAACAGAGAGGTCTGCATTCTTATTCTAACTACGATAAAATGGCAGCGGCTCGTTGCCCGACAGGGAAATTTATTGAAAACAATTGAAGAGGATTTTCCCAAAACTCCCTAAATCCAAGAAATATGCATAATTGAAATCATTTGTCTTATTGTGTATGCGCATTACTGAGCTTGTATGAAGCTGGTATGAAATTTTGCTCAATAATGTTGATGTAATTTGTAACATTTGTACTCAAAAACAGTATTATAACATATTTATATTTTATCCTAATGTCGTAATGTGCATGTGGCAGCTATTGCAATAAGTGAGTTTTGCAAAAAAAACCACCTCAGTTTTAATTGTAAAACAGCACCGACAGATTAATAACAAAATGAACTTGAAGTAACTAAAAGAGATTACAAGTACTACCCGTAATCTTATATTCTTTCTTGATTTTTTTTTTATATGACCTTAAGTAACTTGTGGTAAAAATAAACGAGTTGAATTACGTTATAATATGACTTGTTTAAACCTTAGGTGGCGATGAGAGCAAAATAATATTTGTTTTGATATATTTGTGGTCTTAGAAAATACGATTTGGATACCATGAATAACAAGGGTATCATTCTGCATTAATAAAATGTATCTAAAAAGAAATTTACATAATGAAAATATTTGGTGAAGTTGAGTTAACAGATCATATACGTAAGGTTTAGCTCTGTTCTCAGTGTTATCTAATCTTCCCTTGTTGAGCTCTGTGACGTGTTGCACAGGCCCTAAGTATTTTAAT
>JXSR01S011234.1:5215-25442 GCA_000969725.1 Ophiothrix spiculata
TACACATTTGTTTCACTAAAATGACCGCAAAGGATGAACTTACAACTACCCAAAACTCTTTGGTCATATTCGTTTACGTTTTTATGCGACAGGGAATCATCTGTTAGGGGGTGGCACCCCTTGGTAAGACAAGGGTTAATAGATTACATTTGATAAAGTATTACCAAATAAGTCATACCATCTCGAGAGAATTGCATGATCAATCTAAAGTAATATTCCAAGAGTTCGTCAGTGATCAGTAAAAAAACCCAAAATGTTATACTTATCTATTTTCTGAGTTACTGCAGTCCTATCTAATTCTGAATATTAACTTTCATCTGATGGGGTAGATATTCTATACATCATCATCAGTCAACATTAATGAAGATTATATTTAAAACGAAATAAATATAATTCTTGCTGAATCAAGTGAAAGGTTTCATCTAATACTCCCCAGATCAAATGTGACATGATTCTATTATAGTTAACTGATTAGTTCTGCCTTGAGTGACTCAAATGTTTGTAGTTTATACGACTGGATTATTTGACTTTAATTTGATAAACCCAGTTCAAAGCCATTTATCCCAACCAAAATTAAGGTATAGTTCTTTTTTTGTTTTAGGACATTCCATCTCATATTCAGGACGATTAAACAACATAAAGATAAAATAAAATATCATATGCATGTAACAAAAGTATTTTTGACAATGTATGATATTTTTAACCCTTAACCTCTTAAGCTATTTTTGTAACACATCCTCCGAAGAGGGTTGCTGTTGCAACCCCCCCCCCCTAATTTTTTTGGCACGGAACCCCCTATGAACTTGCTATTAATAAATTGCAAAAATGGCCACCAAAATCAGAATTTTGCAATAAAAGTTCTAAATAACGAATTTTCACCAGAGGAACTTACAGGGCATGTTAAAAAATAACATTTCCTTTCTTTATTTGCAAAAATTTCGACGAAATTCCATTACTACAAAAGTTTGATTTTGGTGGCCATTTTTGCAAAAATTCTGATTTTCGACCTTGAATACCTTTATGACGTCACCATTTTTTGTGATCTGAATATTGTTGGATTTATAATTCAAGTTCCCATAAACGCCCAAAATTTAATGTTAGGATTCTGGAGCATAATACTCAGCCTTAAAAGAGTGCAGAATTTACAATTATGATATAAATCAGAATTTTTGACTAACAATACTGTAATATTGACCAAAACTAATCGAAACTGCTATTAAACTGTATTTTTGACCAACGATACTTGAATATTGACATGAATCTAACAATACTGGTAATATACCTAGTATTTTTAAAAGCAATACTGGAATACAAAATTTTTAAATTTTCCTAATTAAAATTGTCGTAATTAAATTTAGGACAATTTTTGAATATCAAGTATTGTCCAAATTATGTGTACCAGTTACTGGGACATAAAGTATACTTTTTTCTTTATATATTCAAGCCCATTCCATAGCTTTATAAATCCAATATAAAATGTCACAATTTGTATTATGCAATGCGTTATGGTATAAGATATTCCATGTTTTTAACCTCTCCCATGTCTCCAAAGTAGTAAGATGTATGAGCCAGCTTAAGTCACATTGGAGTTTTGTTATTCATAGTATACCTTGTATCAAGCTGATTTTAAAATCGTTCTACAATAGGTAAATTCATATTTGTAACTATTCTATTTTTCACGTTATTCCCAGGTGTAACATGTATGGCCAACAGTTAAAACTGAATAAAGAATCCCATTTTCGTAAGTACTTTTTTCTTTTTAATATAGCGCAGTCCCTTAGGTACTGGTGAAAGCTTCCTCCATGCAATATGTATTTAGATGACAATAAATTAATTTTAAATCAATCTAGAGTTCCCATTTGTTAGAGATTTGCTAAAGTATTATCT
Source organism: Ophiothrix spiculata (assembly GCA_000969725.1). Classification (NCBI taxonomy): domain Eukaryota; kingdom Metazoa; phylum Echinodermata; class Ophiuroidea; order Amphilepidida; family Ophiotrichidae; genus Ophiothrix; species Ophiothrix spiculata. The sequence goes on from JXSR01S011234.1 coordinate 7,103, forward strand.
ACAGGTTATTCAAAGTGATACTTTTCTCATTTTTGTGCAAGACATAAAAATGCTTTATCTGGAATAAGATGATATTTTAAAATACAGCGTGTCATAATAAAAATTGTAAAAGTTTTACAAGTACCATCTATGGGAAAATAAAAACCAAACAAACAAACAAAAAAATATTATATGACTACTACACTCCATGATCAATAAGTTTTATTGAAGTGTATACTTATTAATTATTGTTCACAACAATGTTAATTACTTGCCTCCTCTTCATGGCTGACATGTGTGTTTTCCTTTGGATATCTTAAGCTCCATCGTAAACACCGTGACATCGTTGAAGTTCATCCCAACTTTATTTTTTTTAATCTTCTGGGAGGATTTTATGGAAGTTGTTTCGACATTTTAATTGAAGTAAAAAATGTAATAGTTCGTAGAGGAGATTGAAAAAAAAATTCTATGTGCTTAGTTTACTTATATAATTGAAGGAGTGGGCGCACAAGTTACTGGGTTTGATTCTAATGATTTTTGACTACAAAGATGAAAAATAGTTTTCGAAAAGTTTCTTATAATGAAGTACGTGGGCACAGCTATTATTGTACAGGCGATTTCAATCGATTCCATTGATGCAATTAACAAGCTCAGAGTCCTAATTAGATGACGTCAAGCAGTACACGTATAACGGTTTACTATTGTAAATATTCCGATTTTTTTTTCACTCTATGAACTTTATCGTCCATTATTATTTTTTCTGGATCCCGACAAAACCTGAAAAAATTGAATGTCAATGTTGAAATATCAAACTTTAATAGGTTTTACATTTCAATTAGTGTTGCTTCCCATTACTTCTTGTTTCTCGTAATATTCATAGGATTTCACTGAAAATAAAAGCTCAAAACAGCTTATAAACCCAATTAAAACATCTATGACGTAGGACAAGACATGCTCACCTTTCTGAAAATGTTAATTACTTCGATTGACAAACGCTGCGTGACTTGTCTATTGATTATTCGTAAACACATTTCACACACCTCTTGCCTTGTTATTTTAAGAAGAAAAATACAAGAATATAAAAATAGAAATAAAAAAAGGTATAATATGTAAAATAAATCAAACAAAATAAGTATAATAAAATTTGATGAAATAAGATAAGATAAATTAATTTAATGAAACTAAAAGGAAAAAGACATGTTGAAAAGATTAAAAATAGAATACCACTTAATAAAATCAAATTAAATACGTTTAAACTAAATTAAAGATATAATAAAATAATACGAAATAAAACGAATTATAACAAAACAACACAAGGTAACGAAACATGAAATAAATTAGAAATAAAAAAATATAAAAATAAAATAAAATAAAATAAATAAGAATTAATGAAATAAAATAGACAATAAACAGATAGAGAATAAAATAATATTTAATAAAATAAGATTATAAGAAAATGAAATGAAATAAAATTTAATAAAATAAGATAAGATAAATTTAAAAAAACAATAAAATTTAATGGAAATAAACAGAATTTAAAAAAAAATAGATTAAGAAAAATATAAAATAAATTGAAAATAAATAAGAAAAGGTCAAATTAAAGAAATGAAAATAAAACAAAATGAATTTAAATAAAATTATAACATTAAAAAAAAAATATATATAGAAAATGGCTCCTATGGAGGCCAAATTTCCCCTCATGATCACCTTATTTCAACAGTCATGTGTACTAGGGATGTCAATTAGTGTAGAAAAATCCTTGCTGGGCTGAAATTAATGTCCAAGTACCTTCACTTTAGACTCTTCATTGAACGGTTCGATAACGTTTAAAATAATTAAAAATGTAAATATTGAAAACATTGAGTTTCTTTTTTAATATTGAGGGGGTTCTTGTTAGTTTTTAATCAAAACACGAGTATATTACAGTTGATTGGATGTTCGTATGGTGTGTTTTTTATAAATGAGCAGCTCCGTGTGAAAAATGGACCAGAGGTCGCCGTTCAAACTCAAATTAAACCCCTTTCTGCGGTATAGCGCGTTATACAAAAATGCATTTTCCGATGTGATTCACTCACTTTGAGGCAAAAAGTAAACAACTATTTTAAAGGAGATGAAGAGATTTTTTATACGTGTCGGTTGAATACATCAAAATAAATTTAATACGTTTGTACGACACTCACCATTTAATATTCCGTAATATTTTCGGAGAAACCCTTTTCGGTCTTTAGCGGTTGTTGGCTGAATTATGACTGTCAGGAGGAAAAAATAATCCCTAGGAAAATTCGGGAGGCCATTTACATCAAATGAGAAGCCAGTCCCACTTTAAACAGAGATGGGGGCCGTGAATTTCCAAGATCTATGATTCTCTACTACTAGAAACACCTAATAGGACGCCACCTACGTCCAGTAGTAGAGGATTCATCAGTCATCATTCAGCCAACAACCGCTGAGGACGGAGAAGGGTTTCTCCAGAAATATTACGGAATATTAAATGGTGAGTGTCGTAGAAACGTATTAACTTTATTTTGATATTTTAAAGGAGATAGATCCATTGTTCCATTTACGAAGGACACTTTTTGGAAACCACCTCTTGTACTTCACAGCAATCGATCAAAACCCCAGACAACCGTCCCAGTCAGAGATCTCTCAATACTTATGCAATCCCTGGATGACACAGGACGTCTCAGAAAAAGTGTATCACATCATTACGACTGATAGAGTTTCGAGATCAAAATGATATATTTTTTGACTTTCAATGATATATGAATCATTTCGGATTTTCCATTTCACAGTACATACTACCACACTGTTGTATAAATCAATATATACAACCCGGACAATAAGAACGGGGGACTTATATTCCTGCTACACCGGCATAAACATCTTTTTGGATTGTGTCAGTTAGAATAATTGTAAATTTGGTTCAATATCAGCATGTTACTCACATGCACCCCTCTTTCATGTCAGTAATCCAGTAAAAATCAGTAAAATAGTGTAGATATAAGTACGGTACTTATAAAGGTTACGGGAGTAAGTACAGTTACTGTAGTTGTCATTTATTTCCCGTACCTTACTGGTTTAACGTCAGTGGCTGTGCCGAGTTGTTTATTCACCCTGCTCCCGTTGTACATCACATTTGAGTCACATTACTCACTACAGTGACTCAGTTAGCATACGCATCCGTAAGTTTCTCGATACTGACACCTGTCATAACATCGTTCGCACACCAAATTATCCAAGCTCGACCATTGTAATTCCCTATTATTTTGCATTGACAAAAAACACATCAATCGTCTCCAGATTCTTCAAAATAAATGTGCCCGTCTCATCCTGAAACAGCCGAGTCGCTCCCATGTCTCACCGCTTTTGCTGTATCTCCACTGGTTGCCAATAGAAGAGAGGATTTGTTACAAACTCATCATTCAGACTTTAAAAGCCTTTCACTTAGGATCACCTAATTACCTATCGTCATACTTTCAGTCTCGTGCTCACAAAACAAGATGCAGCCTTCGTTAGGACTCGGTCATTTTCCTTTGTTGGCCCTCGTGCCAAGAAACGTGCTGGGGACCGTGCTTTGTCCATATCTTGCCCTCAACTTAAGAATAAGCTGCCAATTAGTATCCGTTCTGTTGCTGACTTAAACACCTTCATAAACATTCTGAAATCACATATTTTCCCTTAATTTCTTGTTTTTCTTTTCTTCCTAGCGCCTTGTCCACATTGTAAAATGCGCTTTATAAATCATATTATTATTAATAATATTATTATTACTATTATTATTATTATTATTATTATACGAAGTGCATCACTACAGAGACAAATACAAGACTCACGTATCTGAGTCACCTGACTCAATAAATATGTTGTGAATACTACCCTGGTAAGTAATTGGCAGTCATTATGATTAGAAATGTTTGGGGGAACCTCTCGAAGATATTGATGGTTTAACAGTCAGTGTATATGTGATTATCACACTGCAAATTCTTGTAATTTTTGAATATACCTGCTTGCTGTTAAATTGTACCTTTTAAAAGTTGAGACAGTAATCACCTAATCTCAAAATTCGGACAATTTTGTAACAGAAACTAGCTTCAGCAAAGGTTATACGTTTTAATTTAATATTATAACAACTGTCTTTGTGATTAATGTAGCCTGTTTCTTTCTTTTTTCACTTAACTTCATCATTAACCATAACACAGTATCGGGGATGATATGTAAAACAGCTGAAGTAATGAACTTTCAAAACCAATTTGTAATATCAAATCACATGTGCGCGTTTCAATATGTACATTTAACAATTAGAGGTTTAAAAATGTCCTTTTTTTTTTCCATGGCGACTTAAAAGTTTCCGTGATTTCACCAACCCGACCTTAGGTGGTATCCCCCTTATGTAAAAGAGATTACCCAAATGCCTGGGGTTTGTTGGTTTTTAATTTTTATGTAGGTGTTGCAACAATCCCTCCCAGGTCCTTAGGACGAAGAGGTTAAGTTAAATATGGATGTTCATTTAACCATTTATGATATTATGCATGAAGTACCTAAACAGCACCACCTTGAACTTTCAAAATAATTGAACGAAACCGTTTTATGAGTGCTTCAAGTAAGAGGAAATGCTCGAGAAATATGTTGAAAATAACATACCTGAGATTAATTATATATCTGGTTATGTTCAGGAATGCATCATGATTATGATTGTTTAAATCACGTTTTGCACACCAACGATTATTTTGTCATTGAAACAAACAGCAATTTGATATATTTGTAACTAACCTTAAATTTTCATTTCAAAATTGGGCGGTTACAAAATGCAATTATTTTAGATAATTTTTTGATTGCGAGATTAAGCTCTGAAGTGTATTGTAAATTCCCTTAACTAAAAATTCATTTGATCACCTTTAGATGGATGACACGTCTTGCGGCTATGTCAGTTTGTTTGAAATGTAGGCCGTTTCTTGATGGTCATGTTCAAGGGATATAACGATATAACATTATAAGCAAACAAACCAGATTCAATTTCTATTGACAAGTGATGGCGTAAAAATATCATGATAAAAATGTGATAAATGGACTAGAAAAATAACGGCTTACCTTTAGCTATGTTTGCGTCACTAACAATTATAGATATTAATAGTTTACTATTATTTACATTGAAATGGTTGTTCTATTTTATCCAATGATAACAATTAGTTCGGAAACGCTAAGTAGACAACAAATATAAGAAACTTTTTTGTTTCCTGAATGTAAATGACACTTACATGTTTTTGTTCATAAATTTTATCAACTGATTTGAGTTAAAACTTCTATTCTGTTAAAGTCAAAATGTGGACAGTCGAAGCTTTGCTTGTTATATATTTTTTCGTAGCTTTTGGTCACCTCTTTACCTTTAAAGAATGGATTGTAACATAATCCATGCAATTTGTTTCAATCCAACTCGGCTCATATCTAATGCTCAGCTCTCAGCCATTGTCTGCTTCAGACCCGCAGTTTTGAATTACGTTGTGACGGATACATTCCTTTCTGTGATTTTATGATTTAGAGTTTGAGCCTTGTTGTTGAAATCAAATGTGTAGGATCCTATTTCAACATACTGATTGCCCATATATTACTATCAATAGATCATAATTGTATCTATACGTATCAACACGTATCAAGTATGTATTTGATAAAAATAAATCATTAAGACTTCATTTTTTTTCAAATGGATTATGACTAAAGCATAGTGAGCAACAAAATAAAAATACTCCTCCTCAATTCTCACGGAATCATTTTGATGCAAATATCATCTCACAACCTGGCTGGCGCCGCAATACATAATAAAGTCAGTTACGTTTATACATCACACGCATTCCTTGCAAATACAACATGAATGCTCGCTTTATCGAATTGTTGTAAGCGCCTTTGGAAAATGCATATCTAAATGAAACTTAACAATATCCATTTTTGTTAGTGTCTAAATCCATTGCGTATGCTAACTATATTTTTAAACACCAAAACTAGTTTTTCAACATTTCGAAAACATTTACAGCATTTTTAAATGAATTATGAAAAAATCTCTCTGTGTGACTAATTTTTGATTAGTCAAATAAGACATGTTTTTAGACTAATTAACGTTTACAGTACACTGATATCTGCTTTAATGCGGCGTAGGAACATTGCATTTAAATATACAGAAGCATTTACTTTAACCATAATTTCCATTTAGTTAAATGAAGTAATAAGAATTGTTTATACAACTCACAAGGGAAATGGTGTCTAGTTATATCAGACTAGTAAAAAGTAGGCAATAAAACTGATTTGATCCCACCAAGTGTTTACTATAGATTTGCATCCGTTCGTAACCCAAGGGAGAAACTAATCTGAAGTACCATATTGAAAGGCACATTGGTTGAAACATTATAAGCAGTTCTTACTATAGTTTACTCTCTGTATCCAAGTATACTCAAAGAGAATAATTTATTCCAGCAACCCAAATAAGATGTATTTATTCTAGTATACTTAGTAAGAAGAGCCAATGCAAATAATAACATTATTCATTATCTTAGCTAAATCTTAACTAACTTAACACTTTATAAAGAAAGAGAGTGGAAAGAAAGAAAGAACATTTCTTGAAATGTATTCATATTACTTTAGGGCTATATAAAAACTAAGGCATAATGTACATTTTTATATTAAAATTCAAACTACTTGAACACCAGACAAAAAGGAAAAGGAACAATTCCTGGCCTTATTTTAAATTCAGTACCCATGTTGTTACTCAAACAGTAAATCAATATTGTTTTAAATAGTCTACCCACAGGAATACATGACTGTCTTTATGTTTTTGATTATGATTAAATTTTAAAATTTTAGAAAAGAAGGAATGATCGTCATAAGTTAAATAACTTATGTTGTAACTATAACTAAAAGATAATTCTACCGTTTATTTTACAGTTAAAGGGGGGGGGGGGGGTATACGGTTTTTTTTACCAACAATTTGTTTAGATCACAAAAATAAGATATTAGCACTACAGAATCTCTACTTTCTAACGCTTTTTATTTGAGTTCAATCGGACATTCGGTTCCGAAGTTATGGCGATTTTAAGACAGGCAGTCAAAATTTTCGGGACGTTTTTCCTATACATTTGTATATAGAAGATATTCACCTTGTGATTTGTAGGATTTTCATTTAAATTAGATTTTAATAAAATAATTACACTTTCCTATAAAATAAATCAATTATTTTATCAAGATAATGCATTGTGAATAATATGCAACTAAAATTTCGGAGTATGTCGGTTTTGTTATGTATTTCTTCATTTTATCTCACCGTGCTATATTTAAACATGCTATTTTGAAAAAAATCTGTAACTCCGCTAAATTTAATCCGATTTTCACAAAAATGGGCTGAAAATGTGAGTAAATTTATTATCTTTCATAGTGGTATAGTTACTTATAAATTTGAGTATCATATTTAATATTTTTTCAAGTTTTTATTTTTTGCCAATGTTTAAAGGCCTATATCTCCAAAGTCAAAAAATCGCAAACATGCGATACGAAAACAAACGTAACTCAAAAACAAAATATAGTATCAAAATGATTTTTGACACACTTATTAAGCATCAATAGGTGAAGAAAACCTTGAAGCTGGATTTCTTTAATTTCGTTTTCAATTTGAATTATGGTCCAAAATAACCTGATTGGTCGGTTCCTTGGCAACCAAAATTCGAAAATCCGGATTCATAGTTATTCCGTATTATTATTATACACCACATTCCCAAATATGGTGAACATGCAAGATTTTGTTTTCTAGTAACGTTCGTTCTTGTGTTTAGCCATTCAGAGGCCTAGCGTCGTTACCATGGCAACCAGTTCAAAACAGAACTTTGTTTTGGAAACCTCTTAGCCTAAGCTTGAATATGATATATAATACTCTTGGGTAAACACGCACTGCCGAATGTCGTGGTGAAAAAACGTATACCCCCCCCCCCCCCCTTAACTCATTTGTAAACACGAATAAGAGTAAGCATATATTTGATGTTTGATTGGGCTTCACAAGAAATGAAAGTGTTTCTTAGGACACTGCTTAGTGCGTTTTTATTTTTGAACTATCGATGTGATATTGCAGTTTGACACTCGTCTGCCTATGTGGGAACAGGACTTGAAACTTACAGGGCATGTTAAAATTGTCGTTTCATTCATTTAATAGCGAAAAAAACTATATGTCAGAATCAAGTTACTGAACTTTGGATGTGTCGAGGATTAACAGATTTTAAAAGAGCTTATGACAAGACTTTGTGAGAGTTTATTATGTGCCTTCAAAAGCAAAGTTTTAAAGTATTTATGTTTTGATGATCAAATGCCCTAATTTTAACTAAGACCCATTATTGAACATTATTTTTGTTCTTATTGTCCGGGTTGTACAGTAAAGTTTAGACTAATAATTCTCATGCAACATTACACTTGCGGTCAAACGTGTTTTTGCAAGCTTAAATACGGCCAAAAATCTCATTTTTATATCAAACGACCAAGACTCTTAATTTTACCATAAAAAACATAATTATACAGAGAATAAGTTTTCCAACAAATGTGCAGTTACATGTATGTAGTTAAGCTCAATTTTTGAATGTGCAAAAGAACCAAACCAATATACTAGTATTGACACATATCATACAAATAGACTGGTATGTAGAAATGATATATGTTGCTCAGAGGTATAATAGTCCTTAACATTACTCACTTAAAAATGTAGTAAACTTAGACAATGGGTTTATGAGCTTTAAATATTTTTAGTACGGTTTTAATAAAAGTAGCACAATGCTTCCCGTTATCTTTTTGTGTTGTTCATTTACAATGATATGAAAAGATAAAGGAGAGTTTGCGATCATCAAGAACGCGAACGCGAACGCGAACGCGAACGTATACGTGAGTTCTATTGAAATTCAGCCAACCATTACCCGCTTGAACAGTACAGCACACCGTATATTGTAGAATTTCACGTACACTGTTACGTGAATACTAATCACTTAATCGATGTCCCCTATTGTTTTAAATAAAAGCTATATCAAAATCAGATAAACACATGCAAGAATAATGTACAGACATACATATCCAGCACTTATCGAAGTTTTATTGCGTTTTAAAAGCTATATCAAAATCAGATAAACACATGCAAGAATAATGTACAGACATACATATCCAGCACTTATCGAAGTTTTATTGCGTTTGGTTGTAAATATTACGGGTTGCAAACTTCGCACTTACACACCCGTAAGTAGGGATTTTCTGATTTTGCATTGACTTCTATGTCAAAGTTTTAAGTTCTACACATCTGCTTGCGAAAGCCAATCCCCTGAACGTCAACGATCAATAATACGTGAATAGCAGCAACATATTTTGAAATAACCGTTTGAAGTGGGTCTTTTTACGTAGCTATTCATCCAATACGTACGTGAGGTCTATTGAAAACTAGCCAACCATTCATAATATCATAAGCTTGCAAATGATTTCTTTAGCTTAAGAATTTACGCCCTCGATCAGATATATCTATGGATCATGACCAGCTATGACAATTATGGGACGAGGGCGACATCATGAAACATTCACAATAGGCAATCGTTGCATGAATCAAAGACTCTTTGCTAAGAGGGTGACATAATGAAATATACATAGGCAATCTATGGTATTGCGCGTTGGCGTGAACCGTTACGATGAACGTGAGTTAAAAATGCTCACGTTTGTGTACCCCGTCCCGTGAAACGTGGTAATCGCAAACTCTCTAATGTATGACATTTTGCGACGCCAGCCGCACTTTACTCACATAAAGAAATCCATTTATGACTATTATTATGTAATAATTTGATGAAATGACTTCATTAAATGGTGCTATTGTATGTGTGATTAAATCATAAATACAATACCGTTTGTGTCTAATGCAATCTGACAGACGTAATGTATCATAATTGTATATTATGTAGAGTAGACTTGCGTATTTTTTGTTCCCTAAGAGCCGTTTGCTTATTGCTCAAAGATAGTGGATGTACATCATATTCACTTATTTTCTACACAATATGTTTATAATAGTTTCATACTGGTTGTAAGCCATAGCCAATTATTTTTACTCATATTATACTAAGAGAGTGGGAATAATTGTATTATTTAAAACTTAAATGTTATTGGCGGCCTTTTCCCCATGTTAACTTTATGAAGTTGTTAGAAAGAGTCTTTCTCAATTATCTGAAATAAACCTGTAAACATTGTTGTAATAATTTCTGAGTATGGTCAGGCCCAAACAAGGTTTTTTCCCAACTCTCCCGTTTATCATTATTTGCAACAACTCATGGCTACTTGCCCACTTTTCAGTTTGCCAATCTGTATGCATAAATTCCTAAGAAGGTACTTCTTTAGGACATCAAATAACCTGTCCCTGTGATGCACCACTGACACAGCTTGACCTACAGTTAAACATTTCACTTTTAAAACACTAATTAGGATAAGGCCAAAGAAAAAATAAATTGTTGTATTGGAGTAACAAGAAATTTTCAAATAGGGTAGGGCGGGTAGCTTTTTTTTTTATTATTTTTTTAAACAGGTTTAACCATATTTGATCTGTATGTACCATATGTACACGTCTTTATATGGACCACTTTCCGAATAACCAACTTTTATCGAGGATACAACATATTTCCATTCGTCATCACTGAATTTGTCCACCAACTGTTGTGCAAGTTTACCTACTGCAAGTGTTAAATCTACCCTCCGAAGTACAGAAAATAACAATTTTGGTCCCACTTTGCCTGTTACCGACAGGCTGTAGTTGGGTATTGGGGCAGCCATTTTGGAGTTGTCGAGGCAATAATATGGATCTTGACCAACTTCCTGGAATCCCTTTATTCAACTCCAGGTTTATTCCATCACAGCAAAGGAACTTGGTCAAGATCCGTCTCGTTGTGTTGTCGAGTTGTCGTGTTTACGTTTCCTTTTTCGAAGGAGCAGGTTTTTTTTCTTTTGTTTTTTTGAAATGTTTAGGGTAGGGTGGGGGAGGAGGGTTAGGGTCGGGCCGGTTACTCCAATACAACAACATTTTTGTTTTTGCCTAATGTATAATTATCATGGTAAATTCACGAAGTTATACCTATAAAAGAAATATGTCACATTAAATCAAAAGGATTTATAAGATATCTTTTACTGTGATACATCGTGAATCATATTAATATTGTTTCCAACATGAAATTCATAAATGTTGACTGAAAATGATGATATGAATTCCAAAGCCATTAGATGATATTTTATTCATCACTAGATATAAATCCAGGTATTCTGCAAAACATGGAACATGTTTAAAGTGATTCAACTCATGGTATGTTTTTGCTTTGATTACTGGCAAAAATCTTACTTATTTTTGTGCAACATGCCTATTACCTCATTATTTGATAATATATTTTAAATGTAATATTTTTTAAAATTCAAGACTATATATTTTTTTTTAAGAATTCAATGGGATTGTGGTAGATCCAACGCGCTGCTAATTTTACTATATAGCTTATTATACATGTGCTGGTAGTTGTTTTAACAAACATCAATATTATACACGATTCAAGCGTGGACATGATTTGTAAATACAATGTTTTTCAATAGGACAGACACAATTTTAGGATTAAAATAACCCAGCAAACTCATGTGAACGTCTTGGAAAGGACATTTCAAGTTAATGTTCTCTCAAATTTAGGTCATATATGTTTGGGCGTGCATTTGTTTGTAATCACTTTGTAAACTTACTTTTTCAAGCTTGATAAAATCATTTACATGAAGCTTAAACTTTGAACAGTGTGAAAAACTAGCTAAAGTATTTACTTACCGTACTGAGTGTACGCTAATGAAATAATTTCACCTAGATATGTACACAACTTTTGTGCTCTAAACAAAATGTATACCGTTCCATTAACCGTCCTAATAGGGGTGCTTACCACCCCAAGCACTAACGAATAAAACAAAAAAAACTAAAAAAGTGACTCTGAGCATTTCGGTAATATTATTGTTTTTACATCCTTTGCGGTAATTTTGATTTAATAAAAATCGGGGATACCATCTAAGGCGGGGTTATTGTAGGCCATCAAAGTCCGATGGTAGGGGGGTGGAGGTAGTTGTTGCCTCGAAAAAGTTTCAAGCGCCATTTTAAAAAATATCTGCATGATATGGACTTAAACTTACAGGGACAATTTATTGATTCCTTTATTTATTATTATAACAAAATCCGACGAAAATCGGACATTTATAACTTTTATTACGATTTTATTTGAAAACGTGACAATTATTTGCCCAAAGTCGATTTTTTTGGTCCGAAATTACTTTGTGACGTCTTTTTAGTCAGAATCAGAGAGTTCAGCATCATCAACATCTTGAACAACTGAAATAATTAGAAATAATTTTCTATAGTAATTTTAAACCAGATCTCATGTAATTTAATAAGAATTATAGTTTCTTTGAAACCTAGAAATATATTGAATTGGAAAAGGGTTATAAAGAAGGAACAGAATTTAATTAAAACATACCCCTCCCTTTAAATATTATACATCCTTTAAAAAATCGAGTGAAAGTGGTTAGATCGCGGAAGCAATGAGAAAAGTGTAAAAGAAAAAAATATCCAGAAGTGCTCTATGGATTTAATATATTTTATATTGCCGTTTTTAAGCTGAAGCAGAAAACTTTGCAAGTACATAATATCCTGATCAAATATCTGGAAAAGAATGTTTAAATGTATGTTATGTAAGACATTTTTGACATCAACAAGTTGTCATTTGTTTTAATTATCAAAGCGAAAAATGTTTTTGAAATAGGTCAAATAATATTGCTGAAAATAATATTTAGATTGTAAGATCTTTATAAAATAGGTATCGGGTTAGGATCTGGGATAAAAATAACGGTTGGGAAAATTGACGGTTTTTAACACATAGTGTCCGGCTCTTTCTGTAGCCATCCTCCCCGTTAGTTAGCGTTTTATTGTTATTAGATCATATTCCCTCGTGCTCGAGAAGTACTAATGCGAGCTTCCCAGGTAGATAAAAAATGTTAAAGGTTGCATGAAAGTGTAGACGAGTCGTTGCTGGTGTTTTAGTTTGACGCTAGCTTTAGATTGTAATGAAAAATGTTTTGCAAAATCAAACAAAACATATTAACAGCGTTGGAATCATATATTGCTTACTCCTGTTAAATCTTAAACACACTTAAATATGTCAAGCAAATGAGGCAATGGGCATCTGGGTAACAAATCGCCTTATTTGAGCTGATTCTTACGAAATACAGTACTTGATTATGAAATAGTACGATAGTTTGGTTTTGTTTTTAAGCTGTATTTTGTTTCACACTACTAAATAGCTACTAGGAACCAAGCCAGGACTAAAATGGGGACTATTTGCTACCTTAAAAAGCTTAAAATTGAGCTATGATGTGTGATAAAATATGTTGATTTCATATTTCATCGTTAGATTTGAGTGTCTTCTGACATTTTATTTGGAAAAAAGTCAGAAATTACTCCACCAGAGTGATTCGCCGAATATTGGCCTGATGCCAGTTTTTTGCCAATTCATACTTGGGAAAGCAGGGCGGTAATGACATTATTACGTTCAGCGTTTCTAAAAGTGAACATTTTCCAGGTAATACTATGCTGAAATTTTGACTATTTGTAGAATACATGTTGTACTTTCACCCCATGATGCCCGTTTATTCTTCTAAATTCTGAATATGAAAAAAATAGCCTCAAAAATGACCATTTTATCATATGAAAGTATAGGAAAGACATTTAGGGGTGGCTTCAAAACTCAACCGGCGGTTGCCTGCCGGTTCTGGGCGGTTCAACCGGAATAAACAATAGGCAACCGCCCACAACCGGCAGGCAACTGCCGGTTGAGTTTTGAAGCCGCCCCTTAGTAGTGTTTAACCATTTTACCACGCATACTTTACGATATAGACCGTGGCTCTCCGCTATAATGGGTAGACACAACATTTGAACAAGTTAGAACAAAAATCCCTTAATGTGTCTTTGAGAATATACAAAATATATATGTATAACTCAGACTATGTTAGAACAATAATTGATTTTCTGTTTGGGTTACAAAATGCCTCGGTGCTGAATTTGAAATAGCTTCATAAGTAGACAGGAGGCTTCAAGTTCCTTATTCATTGTTTGTCTGGTATTCAAAATGCTTGAATTTCATGTGGGATCTATTGACATTGTGTCTTAGTTTCGACAAAGCCTTTTAGGAATTATGAATAGATTTGCAGAAATGTTTTTTCCCCTTTTATTTCTGCCATATAAGTTGTTAATTTAAGAATCCGTTTAGAGAAACATCATGAATAATGCCCGTTACGCATCATAGAATGAATACGTCTTGCTGAGTATACTAGTAAATGTCTGCTTGCTCGAACACGTCAGTATTATTGTTTCAGTAAGTGTGCTACTAGCTACAATATTTAACATATTCTCATTTAGTTGCCACTGTTCCTTGTAAAGGTGTCACAATGGCGACAATCATTGGTCATAAACTGCCCTAGATGTCAAAATACAGAAATATGGATATAGTCACTTCTTATTTATATGAAGTTTAAAGCTTTGATATAAATGATAAGTAAGCAGTCATGATATGTTTAGGACACTTCAATATGATGCTGGATCATGATGAAGTATACATTTTAGAGGATGGGTCAACTTTTTAGATGTATAGAACTTCAAATTAACTTCACGTAATACGTATTTGCAAATACAAAAAGTCTACGTCAACAACAAACTCAGGAAGTCTCCATTAATTTCTTACAAGTGTCAAATTTGTGTGGTGCAAACGCAGAAAGGCTATGATATTGAATATATTTGGAGATCTTCAAGGATTCAGTCTAGAGACCACCTTATAGTCCCTAAAAGGATTTAAATGAAAATTACTACTTGGGTAAATGATGAGATATTGCAAGTGGTTATCATCTTCAAATAAAATATGAGAAATGCACTCAGTATACAGATCACAAACAACCCGTTCAAAACAGCATTTCATTTGTTTTCTCTGAAGTCCTCGACATCGATAAGGATTTTGAGGACTATAATAAATGTAGACTCTTCAAGTCATGGTTACGTCATGGACTGATAAGTGAAAACTGACAGCTGTATTTGTTAACATAACGATTAATATTTGGCTCCATATCTTAAAAGTGCACAAGTAAACTTGCAAGTCTTTGCAAGGTAATACATTGGTGCTTTAGATGCGTATTTCAGTTATTTCAAATGTGTTATTTTGTTATGATTCAAACGAGAATGTATGTGAACTAACATATTAACAAGAAATACATCAACAGTGAATGTGTTAATGTTAATTTTATTTATACTTTATTTTATTGTTCTTGTCCATTAATTATACTATATCAAACTATCTCGCCACTGGACATTGACCATTATCAGTTTGTTTGCTTAACAATGTTACATATGTAACCAAAGAAATATGACCTACATTATAGGCAACTAAAAACCCTCTAAACTTTTATGTCTTCATCCCCTACACAATTGCATTTTCCGTAATAGATACATTTCCAGAAAACTTCATCAGTGATCAGTAAAAAAAATCATAATTTAAAACGTATCTATTTTCTGACGTAAATATCATCTGATGGGGTAGATATTCTACACATCATCATCATCATCATCATCATCATCATCATCAGTCAACATAAATGAAGATCGAATTGGTATTTAAATTTGCTTTAGAATCGGGTTTACAAGATATGGACAAAATGTCACAAATGGCATGTTGCGGACGTACATTCAAAAAAATGCTTCTTTCAGCCACCCTGTTCTACTTTTTCTTGTTGTTTGAAACAAATTAACTTTGCAAATATTTTAATTTGATATTAACTCATTTGATTTGAAACTTTGTCCCTTTCTGAATCCATGTTTATTATTAAGAAATATTGGATGCAACTTGTTGCGGACGTGCATATTGCACTTGTTTGAAATTTTCATAGAGTACGTCCGCAACGCAAAAAATTTACGTCCGCAACGGTCGAAATTGTGAAATTATAACTAAAATATATAATTTCTGATTTTTTATTTGCTAGTATTCTTAAGTTTGGTCTTTCTTGCAAACAAAACTGTATTAGTTTCGACCAAAGATCTGCACACTTCACAGCAATTTTTACTGAAACATAAAGAGCCACCTATGACTATTATTATACGGTATATAGATTAATTTGATGAAATGACTTCATTAGATGACTTCATTAGATGGTGTTATTGTATGTGTGAACAAAATCATAAAAATCACATCTTTGTTCGTCTAATATAATCAGACGGACAAAATTATGCATTATATGTGTACTTACTGATTTGAATAAAGGATTTAGCCATTTATTTATTACATGTATAACAGGGACAGACGCACAAAAAGGATTTTTTTCATTCTCCACAATGTGTTTCTAGTTTGTTTGTTTTTTATCATTAAGGCCCGGCCTAAGACTCCGCTATCGTATAGACTACGTATAGAATATTGTGCGTAGAATATTCTATGCTGACGACAAAATAATGTGTGTTTTATTCGATGGCCTAAGTAATTTTGTCGGCCCCCTCTACAAGCGTAGTTGGTGTTGTGTTTCTTATTCGCTTATTCTTGGTCGCAACGTCGCATAGTTGCAAAAGTAAGTTCCAGTATTTGATTTATTTATCATTTATATTTATTACGACTGGATGAATGAGAACATTCTTCCTTTAATTTAGTATTACAACGGTATCAACAAGGCGAGCTACAAGGTAGATCTAGCATTATTTCTTTGAGAATTGAAGTTAAATACTATAAAATCCAAAAATAGACAATTACATTAAAAACCTTTTATACGTCGGAGAATAGAGTGTGGATCAGCACAAAACACATATATTATGCCAAACAAATTGCTAGGACTTGGACAATTTGTGGTCAGTAGGTGATTAATCGTAATGAGCTATGAACTACCTATATTGAAATTCATTATGCTCAGGATACTGTTGAGAGTATAGGCAATGTTTCATAGTGACGTATTATCCAATATGTCTATGTCAAATTGATAACGCTTTGAAGTTCTGAACCACGATCAAAATGATCACCGTACATTCGTTGGCGAATTATTTATAATTTGAGGAAAATTAACGGAGACAGAAAAATATCTATATTATTCTAAACATTTAATTAACTCTTTTATGCATCGGCAATATCAATGCCATATAGTGCAATTAAAAGCAAAAAAAATAGGAAGAGTGGGTAAAAGTGAATTTAGAAATTCAAATGTTGTTCCAGTTATTTCTTTCCAATGGGAGGTGTAAGTTCCATACTTCTAATAATTATCTAATCCCGTACGCATTGCACGAAAGCATCGGAGCATTGTCCGTGCAACCGAACCCAAACCAATATACTAGAATTGATACATATCATACAAATAGACTGGTATGTAGAAATGATATATGTTGCTCAGAGGTATAATTGTCCTTTAATATTACTCACTTAACAATGTAGTAAACTGAGACAATGGGTATAAAAGCTTTAAATATTTTCAGTAATTAATAAAAGTAGCATAATGCTTCCCGTTATTTTTTTGGTGTTGTTCATTTAAAATAATATGAAAAGATAAAGTATGAACTTTTGCGACGCCAGCCGCACTTTACTCACATAAAGAAATCCATTTATGACTATTATTATGTATTAATTTGATGAAATGACTTCATTAAATGGTGCTATTGTATGTGTGATTGTATCATAAATACAATACCGTTTGTGTCTAATGCAATCTGACAGATGTAATGTATCATAATTGTATATATGTAGGGTAGACTGGCGTATTTTTGGTTCCCTAAGAACCGTTTGCTTATTGCTCAAATATAGTGGATGTACATCATATTCATTTAATTTCTACACAATATGTTTATAATAGTTTAATATTGGTTGTAAGCCATAGCCAATTATTTTTACTCATATTATACTAAGAGAGTGGGAATAAATTGTATTATTTTAAACTTAAATGTTATTGGCGGCCTTTTCCCAATGTTAACTTTATGAAGTTGTTAGAAATAGTCTAAAAAAGGCACAGTTATACCTAGAAAAGATATATGTCACATTTTATCAAAAGGGATTTATATGATATCTTTTACTGTGATACATCGTGAATCATATTAATATTGTTTCCAATATGACATTCATAAATGTTGACTGATAATGATGATATGAATTCCAAAGCCATTAGATGATATTTTATTCATCACAAGATATAAATCCAGGTATTCTGCAAAACATGTAAAGTGATTCAATTCATGGTATGTTTTTGCTTTGATTACTGGCAAAACATTTACTTATTTTTGTGCATCATGCCTATTACCTCATTATTT
>JXSR01S011235.1:21770-32869 GCA_000969725.1 Ophiothrix spiculata
CAGTCTAATATCGGGGAGTCTGAAAGAAAGGATTTCATAATTTTCAAATATAAATACATTACATTACATTACATTACATTCCTGTGGGATTATGTTTAAAGGGGGCTTAACGGGTCCCTTTGATGTTAAAGGGACAATTTGGATAGGATCCCTTAGCCTAAGATGTGTGTATATTATATAGTTTTGGATATAATCTATTTCCAATTACTACCAATAATCCAAACTTTAAATGGAATTAAAAGCCAATAACGAATAACATTTCTATATTTCCTATAAGGGAGTTGAGACATCATGTATTGTCGAACGAATCGTAAATGAATTAAAATCACCTTAAACAATGGGTGGAATCATATGAACAATATCTTAATGTTGTAACGACTATCATTGTAGGAAACATATGGCTAACGTATCTTTGAACATTTTTATATTACTCTTAGTCTCATCCACCCTCTACTCCATAAGACCATAACTTGACTTCTGGATGTCGGTTTAATTTCACTGAATTGTCGTTTCAATTCTTATTAAATGGTATTTTGCAAAAAAAGTGAGAAAAAAAAAGACGCCCCATTTACGACGTGTTGGAAAAGTTGCAAATCTGTATCAATAAGGAAAATGAAAAACTCGTATTTCAAGTACAATGGAAAATTACATTGAGTCATTGTGATTTTGCTACAGCGTCGTAGGTGAAAGCATACATCCGCTATAGTCTCAAATTTCTGACACACCGGTCGTGCAAGTACATCACCTATTCACATCTAAACATGTCGTGACATTTAATGAGTTATCGAACCACATCTGGATTGCTGAGGGTGATCGAGTTAATATAAATAATAGCAATGTTCAATTGTACCTACAATGATTTACTATGCACTTCATGTTTATGTATTCCACGAACGAAACAAGACTTCATATTGACTTCAAAAATAAAACCACTTGTTTTGAGCTTGCATGTCTCAGTGACAATAGAAATGAAATAGACATGTAAACTTATCTGAGTTCATGACTTTGCATGTCAATTATGCTATGTTCATCATGACAAACAACCTTATACCGGTTGAAAGTGTGCCGATGATAATGATACCAGTTATAGACGGCAAAAACAGTTGAAGAAAACATGTCTTACCGGTATTAAGTACTCTCTAAAAGAGTGAAACTCTTGTAAAGCACCCAAAAAGGAGTGGTTTTGTATGTTAAAGAACAAATTCCACTCATAAAAGAGTGAAACTCACTCAAAAAAGAGTGAATTTCCACTCATATGAGGAGTTAAACGAAGGACGAAAAAGAATTGTCATGCGTTTAACGCTGCTAGTTTTCTCACATACACTCTTAATATTTACCATATTTTCGATTTCAAATTGTAGCATTTGATCTTGATTAGCATTTGATCTTGTGATTATTCATATATTTACTATTATTGCAATTTATATAACCTACACAATTATATTGTCTGTGAAATTCTGATTATCAATTCTCTAATAATAATGAAGTGGAATACTAATCACACATTCAAGGTAATTTAGAATAATTGTATAAATGTTTAAAATGAAAAGATTGAAACATCTCGTATGACAATTTTTAATTATTTGCGAATATTTGAGGCAGTATGGCATTTGCAGCATTATAACAGTCACATCATTAATTTATCATCACCGTACCCAGTTTACTTATATCCTTGTTTCGTGGTATTCAAGACATTTCATGGCATAGGTTTTCATTATTACATGGAACATTTCGAAAGGGTGCATTATTAACCATTAACATGATTAAGAAATCTCAGCTATCAGGTACTGTAGGAAGCACCTCAGACCTCAAACAGGGCTGGCTTGCTATTGTTTTTACCAATTACAACCGCCAAGAACAATTGGTTCTATTCTTGTAATATGCTGTACCCGGATGCTCTATCAGGTTTGTAATTAAAATTAATAAAAGGGAAAAACACATGCAAATCTGACTCATATGGAATACAACCATTATTTTCCAATAATGGTTTTGTTATTAAATAATTGTAGAAATTGACATTACCTCTTTGTTTCAAACCTTATTTGTCAGATTAATTCAACTGTGTCCTTAATCACAAATCTCGGTATCGCATATTTTCAGATGGTGAAATGTAAGGCAAGATAAGCTCTCTCAGCTTCCTATAATGCCCAGAAATGGAGATATCGACCAAAGTATGTTGAAATGGCGGCCATTTTGGATTTCAAGATGGCTGCCATAGGAAAATGATTTTTAACATTTAGAATGTCATAAATGTAATCCTAGGTATCATAAACATGGATATTGCCACCATTTTCAGCTTTCTATGTTGCCCAGAAATGAAGATACTGACCAATATATGTCGAAAATGGCAGCCACTTTGAAATTCAAAATGGACGCCAAACCGCTGAGCAAAAGGTGAGTTCTAGGGTGTCTTATCTACAGTTTAAGACCAAAAACCCCTATTATAGCCAAAAAAGCCAACAAAACGCACAGTATCCTGAACTATACTACCACATACCCTGACTATAATAGCAATGCATTTACAAAGCAGTTTATATAATAGATTAAATTTATGTTATCGGTTTAATAATAGTAAAGATGAAATAGAAAGCTTTTGGTATTAAAAGTGACCGAGAAAGATGTCCATGTGTTTTGTTCTCACTATTCTTAATAATAGGCAATGTTAATAGAACACATTAAATGGTGGGGCGAAATAAATATATATATATGACAGATTCTATTCAGTATATATGCTTCTACTTTAGACTAAAAAGCAAGGTAGAGTTGAGATTTACTGAACAGAGATTAGTGTAAATTTAATTAATGTTTCAGTTTCCCGAGCTACATGAAGTAAAGGCCCTTTTTTCTCTCGACAAACTTTGATAAAAACTATCTTGAAGCAGGCAAGGTAACTTACATTACATCTCATAATCACTTCATGTTTTAATAATATTGAAGATGCAAACAGCAGAAACCTCCGTACTCGACAGAAAAGATTTGATTCATTTTTTGTCCACAGTGGTATATGTGATGTTGATAGCTATTCCAAGAAAACTAATGCAGAAACAAGTCTGAATTATTAATAACTGTACGCGCAAACTTGACATGTAAACCCCTTGAGAATTACAGGTGTGAAACAATTTGCCGATTTATTCATTTAGGTAATGTATATTTATTTCTTGTGGTAGGTTAATTTAGCCCCGGGGGGCCGCTCGAAGAAAAAGTTGGTACACATGCTCATCAGAAGAAGAAAAAAAACGTCGAAAAAGGGTCGGATTTTGGCCCATTGGCGTCGTCGATGTCTTTAGAAAAAGGGGTGCCTTTTAGGGGTAACTTTCGACATTTAGGGTCATCTTTTTGTGAAATCTTCTAAATTGGGGTCACTTTTTCACCAGCTATTCTAAAATTCCAAATAATACAACAGAAAAGGCTGTTAATGAATTATATTCATGTTTTTTATTGCAGAAAATAGTGTGATACGCCGTTGAGAGTCCAATTTCAGTGTGTTACGCTATTAATGGGTCAAAAGTCCATTTCGACATTTAGGGTCAATTTTAGTGTATTAAAACGTTTAGGGGTATAATTTTAAATATTTTACGCCATTAAGGGTTGGAATTTGCTGTACATGATTTTGACATTTAGGGTCCGATTTTGAGGTGCTCTGACGAGCATGCGTACCACTTTTTTCTTCGAGCGGCACCCCCCCCCCCTGGGAATTTAGCAAGGGTTAGGCTGCGATAAATAAACAAAACACGACTCAAAGTTGCACCATATAAACTCTGACACATGCTGTCTCTTCTTTTGATGCCTGCTGTTCAATACAGAAAAATGAAATCGTTGGTATTATAGATATCCTGTTGATGATGTTCTTTGAAATGGAATATATTTTGCCTGGCTTCAAATTAGGCAAAATAGCCTTTATGTCAAGATTTGATCCTATTGTCCTATAACATATTTTAACCACAATTGCAATCTTTAAGTGAACTCTTTTCTCTTGTTGTTACCGTATGTCTTAGTGCAGTCATCTTTCTTAAGAGTATAATTCGATTGCTCCTGTACTAGTCAAAGAAATTCAGAAATGAACAAAAAAGTTTGCATTTAACACACATGTCAGTTACAAATATTCAGGATACATTGAAACCCAATATAAGGCCTCTTCTTTTCAAGCTCATCGTGAAATACAAGCCATAGTAGATTTGGTGTTGTAGAATGGCTACAATTTCATAATCAGTGCATGCAGTCGTGCCGTCAGGATGTTGTAATATAAGAAGCATACATTATATCTGAGAGAAGATTTTTACACATAAGAAAGATATGAAAGACCCCATGGGATTAATGACGTTCATTACCATGGTCAGTTATGTCTGAATATTTATAGTCATGATAGTCAACTATATCGACACCAAATGACTCCAATGTGTCAAGCTAATATGCAAAAGAGATTATTTGGAAACCAGTTCAATATCATATTGGTTAATATACAAGTGCTAAAAGAACATAGCTCATATCTTAACTATATTGAAGTGAATTTTACCACTTTGTGAAAAAGATGACATGAACGAAATCCTTTTAGGGGAGAAATTTAAAATTATCTCAAACTATTTGCGAACGGTCATGACGAACGAGCCACAAATGAGGCAAACTTCATTTTGAGACATGTCAGGATTTAGTGAAGTTGAAAATGTTTAAATGTTGTAAGGACTCTTAATTGTGTAGGTGATGACGCATTTGACGACACTACAATCACTACCTGCTTTAGGCTCAGGATTTGGTCACGTCAGTTGTGCAGGTACATAACCTATTCACATCTGAAACAGATTGTGACATTCAGTGAATTATCGAACCACATCTATTGCTCTAGGTAAATCGAATTAATGTGCACTATACACAAAAAATATTTACTGAGTTAGGTGACTCAGATACGTGAGTCTTTTATTTGTCTCTGTAGTGACGCACTTTGTATGCTAACTGAGTCACTGTAGTGAGTCATGTGACTCAGATGTGATGAGTCAAATGACTTCGATCAAATCCAGTTGAATCAGAAGACTCAACTTCATTACCTTAATGAGTCATCAGTTTTGTCTCTGTAGTGACGCACTTGCTTGTGTAAAATGAGTCAAAAGACTCAGATTAAAAATAATGCAGGTCATTTGACTCACTCATTATTGAACTTATTCGAGTGACGTCCTCTTTGTGCACACATGGAGGATGATATCCGAAAGGTGTTAGTGATTGTAGACACAATATTTTCCATCATCAATATAGTAGACACTAATTCCGAGTCAAATTCCGAGTCCAAGAGGTTAAGCTTAGGCTACGCTTACTGCAGTAAAACAACAATGGACTAAATGGGCCAATATTGTAAGCTAACTCCATATAAAATCACTGCTTAATGTAGTAATTTATACTTGTAGCTCGATGTCAGCTCCAGAAGTTCCACATATTACTTTTGACGGTGTTAAATGCCAAAAAAGTTGCCACAGAAATGACAATTTTGTGTCATCAACCACTAACAAACCCTTATGTCACCGACCATGCATGGTCAAGAAAATGGCCGACCACAGCCTCGTTTTCAAATTTCGAATTTGACTCAGTAATTTATGTAAATGAGTCAAAAGTCGCCATTGACTCATAATTCTCCAACAAGTGAGTCAATATGGTATCATCATACTGAGTCACCTGAAATTTGACTCACTATTGTAGTTTATGTGAGTCAATTATGATTCACGTAGTGTCATAACTGCGTCAATTTGTACATGACTCACGTAAAATAATGCAAAACGAGTCAATTGACTCAGTAAATATTTTGTGTGTACCCGTTTGCAATTTTCCCTATTTTCCGTACACTTCATATTTATGTATTCTAAGAACAAAACAATACTTCATATTGTTATACTTGTTTGAAGTTGCATGACTCTGGCAAGTAGAAATGAAATAGAAACATGAACTTATCTAAGTTGATGATTGTGCGTGTTTATCATGCCATCTTCCCCATGACAAACAGCCTCAATTATATTGTATTTCACTCTGGTTGAAAGAATGCCATGATATTACTATAGACAGACGGCAAAAACAATTGAAGAAAACACATCTTACTAGCAGAAGTAATTTAGCCCGAAATAAAACAAAGTGAAGTAGACAGCTGCTAGGTATCATACTTTAAAGGGGAGCAACAAGCCATACGACTCAGTCGGCTATATTCTTTAATGTAATTTCTTTACTAGCTTTTCTAAAAGCTAGCTATAACAGCAGTTTGTCATGTTTCCATGTGGAGATGATCTAACCGTATATTCTATCAAGGTTTTCACACCATCGTCTTTGTTCATGACATTTTTCCCTACTTCTGATCCATATTGTCTCCCTACACCACTGGGTATAATAATATCTGATCTATAATGCCTCTTATAATCATCGGGTCGCCCTATTTTATTCTTTGTTCAATATTTGTCGTCTCAACCAGACCTACAACCTGATCCTCTGTGACGTGTTCCGCTGTAATCAATATATACTTTAGTAGAAGATAAGTATTAACAATATTGTATTGTATAGCTTAAAATATGTATCTCTCCTCTGGAGTGGCCTCTTTCAAGGTTTATTCACTGTTTGTGCAGCTATTTTGAGCTTGTTCAATACATTCAATAGCTAACTGTTGTGTACAGTGTTATTTGTGGCCGTCTATCCCAAAACGAGCCGTAAATGCAACAAACTTCATTTTTTTGCTACAAGTGAACATACATGTCAAGGTTGTAGTTTGCAGTAATTTATTTTTTTTACATATTCACAATCCTTGTGACAGCAAAGTTTCATTGCGCAAGAAAATGATTGTAAACATATCTGTATATTTTGAAAGGTAATCAACAGTAAATATAGGGCTTATTGATCTTTGAACGCTTTTATCTAGCTAGTTATATATTTTACTCACTGACAACCTTTGACGAATAATAACTTGACTTCTGAAAATCGAGTGAAGTTCATTAAGATGACATTTTGATTTTTATAATTTGGTCTTTAAAAATATTTAAAAAACTGAAAAAGACAGGAGTTTGCATTTACGGCCTTTTGGGGATGGACGGTCACGTTTTTTAAAATGTGCGTATTCTAATGAAAGAGGGAAACAATTCTCTCCCAGCGTGATTTTGAAGGAGATACGTATTTCCTTCTTACTGCAATAATTTATTTCACTGCAATATTCAGAATGAATCGATTAAAAGAAACCATGTAATTTTCTTGACCTTTATATGTGGAATCGCTTAAATGTTTTAGCGATAAGAAATAAATCTGTTCTGTTGATTTATATTACAATCATATGTG
Source organism: Ophiothrix spiculata (assembly GCA_000969725.1). Taxonomy (NCBI): domain Eukaryota; kingdom Metazoa; phylum Echinodermata; class Ophiuroidea; order Amphilepidida; family Ophiotrichidae; genus Ophiothrix; species Ophiothrix spiculata. The sequence continues at coordinate 29,061 of JXSR01S011235.1, forward strand.
AATTAAAGTGTTGAATAATTCAATGGCACTTACTAACCTAAAGATAAAATAGTGTATTCCCGTACACATTTTTTTAAATTAGTACCTCACGCCAAATCTGGCCGTGTCAGCTCAATACCATTGTGCAAATAGTTTTAGCATCAATAGTAAAAATACATAGCCAGACGGCAACTCGGTAAAAACTGCTTTGGCGATGGATATGAATATCCATGCGACCAGTGTAATACACAATTTCAAACTCATAGATATCCAAAGTATAATGGCTGGTATGAAATACCTTTCGTAGAACAATTTTGAACACAAATTACCGTATCTTTATTTACTCATTTTACCGTCTAAGTCATGTCTATAATTTTAAAAACCTGTTTTTGATCACATTTAAGTATTTCATTTCTGTGATATTCAGGTTTTGATGCAGTGAGTGTCATTTTATACTTTTTACACTGATCATAAAATATTTGTTTGTGGACAGTTAAACCAGTTTTCTTCAATTTTCGCTCCGCTGAACGTTTTTCACGTTTCATTGAGTTTAGTTCCTCGTTATACCAAGGCGTGTTAGGCCGTGGGATGATGTTGCGAACCATTAATGGAGCGTGTTTGTTCAAAACTCCAGATAGAACAGAATTATATTTACTAATATAATTGTAAATGTCACTACATCGTTCATTTAGTTGTGAAGATAAGATATCATCACGAAAAACCTTGAAATTTATTTCTCTGATTTTGCGCAACTTTATCTGAATCCGTGGAGTTGGGGGACGTGTGAGGCGAGCATTAAACCTGACAACGAAATGTGGTTTGGGCATGTTGTGCAGGACGTGGACATCCCTGATATGGGAGTCGCGCTCATTTGTAATCACAAGGTCAAGCCAATGCCCCGAGGTGTGGGTTGGTTCAGATACTAGCTGCACAAGACCAGCAGAAGATAAGATTTCATTTAAAGTTTTAGTGTTGCCAAGATCTGACATGTCCATGTGAAAATTGAAATCTCCGCAGATGACCAAAGGTGAAAACAGGGAGGCTGACTCAAGAAGACTGTTAAGTTCGGTAAAGAATACTGAAGGGGGAACTTTGCTACAGTTACTAGGTGATCTAGATATGATTATTAATTTTATAGGCTAATGTTTACTGGATCCTGTGATTGACAGTTCAAGACATTCAAATGATTGGAAATCAAGTTTCTTTTCTTCTGTTTTGAACCCATCGCGAAGTATGACACACAATCCGCCACCACTTTTCTTTCCAAAGCGACTGGGACGGGGGAGTGAATGCAATTTGTAACCACGTAATGTGTTTAAGATGTCAGCCAAAGCAATATCATCTCGACTGTCACCTCTTAGCCAGGATTCTGTTAAGGCAAATATGTCTAATTTCTCTGATAGGATAAAGTCACATATGTCAGCAGTTTTATTAACAATTGACTGAGCATTCCACACAGCCATTTCCACAGAGCCAACACGGAGCTGTTTGGAATCTAGGGGTGTTGCATCACGTTGTTTAGTTACTCTTTTACCTCTCTTACGCCACCTTTTGTGGGGCTTTGATCTTATAGAGGGGTGGTGGCAATGGGTTAAGCATGGCTGTCGAAGTAAATTCATGGAATCCAATGTTCTGCAGGTTTGGGCACTTAATGGGCAATCAGTGACAGTGGGACTCAAGCTATGCAACAACATACTAGAATACTGAAACAGCTTGAGTGGGAGATTTGTCTCAGGTGTATTGTTACTAACTGGTTTGTTGATATCCATACTGACCAAAGTGTCAGAAAGTCCAGCAAAGTTGTGATAATCAGTTCCACTTAAACAGGGATCAATATTGACAAATTGACCAAATGACCAGTGGTCTGTGAGAGCTTACAAACCCGTTGGACAACGTTATCTTATTGATGGGACTTAAAATAAAAATTGATCTGTATCTCAGTCAAAGCGTCGCTGGTAAAAGTGTTGGGTCCAGATATTTTTAACAGGGGTTTCCTAGCATGATCGTCACTTTGAATAAAGTGAGAGTTTACAAATGTTCTTAATACGAGCTTGTTTTATGAAAGATCATGGTGTTGGACATTTGTCCTGTTTGGTGAGATCTTCAGATATGAACTCTTTTGAGAACTTCTCGGCTAAAGTAACACATCGATAAACAACAAGTTACATCAAACAACCTTGTACATGAGTAACTTTAGGCTGTGCTTGATACTTAGGCTGACACACCTGCCCGAACTCTCCAATCACTATTGGAATGTCCGCATGGAGAGTCCATGTGCCGTGCGCTTCTTATGAATGACATAGCAAACAGTGTTTGGTCAACATTTGTAACCAACAATATGTAAAATAACCTTGTAAAATGTCAAGTGTCCAGGTAAAGTATTAAAAAAACTACGGCAAATTTAAATTACGTAATTCGGTATTATGGTGCACGAGTTTGGACCCAAATTTTAGAGGTTTTTGTGCTTTCAAGTTCCCCATTTTCTCTGTGTCACCTAGCTATACACAAAAAGGGTCTAAGTTCAAAGTTTACAAGTATATATACAAATATTAAGAAATACACATTCCTGGAGTTTTCATATACAGACATATGGCGGATTATTCAAGATGGAAACCAATTGAAAAAATTAACTACAGTAAAAGTTCGTTCCGAGTAAACTAATAAGAGCGATTTTAATCAAATCACAGAAAAACTAACACAAACAAATTTATTTTTATATAACATCCATAACATACATGCTTAAATCAGTCAATGGGTATGGTTTAGACGCGGCGTACCTTAATCATGTTAAATATTGGTTCTGAAATAATCTCCAGTTCATAATAACCAGGACTTACTACATTTTTTAAAGCCCTATTAGAATGATCATATGTATGTTCTCCTTGCTTATGAAATATTTGTTATAAATTAGTATTATTGTTATTCATTATAGGTTACCAGTTGCATATCTCTGTATAAAATAAATGTAAAATATTAAATAATTATACAAGATCAATACAACAACAACATTGACTTCAGATTTACTTGACTGTCACATGCAACCAATTTTGGCAATATGTATATCCCATGTGAAAGCACCTATAACCGAAAGCAGTTTAGTGATTTTATTACATGGGGAGATAACACATGCACAGAGAAACTAAAATGAAAACAACCATGTTTAATCGCTTATATTCTTAGTCGATCATGAATTTACTCAGAAAAGTCCCTAGGAACTACGGTGTGATTTAGAGAATTTCGCAGATTGACACTATGCATTTATGAAATCATATTGACTTTAACAACAAAATGTCAAATGTTCTATTGAGGGACGTGAACATGAAGAATTATAAAACTTATTTTGACATGTTCCATGTGTTTAGAACTTTTGTTAGAGAGCGAGTAATATTAAGAACTTTTATAAGTTCAACCAATGTGAAGTCAAAATATCACTATGAAATTCCAGTCCTGAAAGAGAACTTCTAACCCCCCGCCATCGGGGCACCTTTCTCGTATTCAATACTGGTACCAAGATTGTTAATATAATATTTTATTTTCAGGGTACAAAACCATCCAAGGGATACCAGCATTACTCTTCTTTAGCATCGTAAGAGTTTATGGTGGCATTTCATGAGGTGGGTTAAAAATGTGTTACATGGTCAAAATGGTCAAAAAAAATAATTGTTTGATATGATGTTAATATTAATGATCTCTTTCAATTCAAGTAACTTTTTAGCCAAATATCACTTTTGTTTTGGCATAATGAGCTAATTAATGGTTAATTACTCCATAGACGGCAATGCAAACTGTAATTTTCAAACGCGTTTTTCTCAAAATTGCCTTGTTTTACT
>JXSR01S011235.1:46434-57496 GCA_000969725.1 Ophiothrix spiculata
CAAAATGTTTATATTTTATCTGTATTTATGGTGCCATGGTTAAAATAAAGAAATACATAAGAAATACATCATAATGCATGTCAACAATAGTGTCATTTGCGTGATACAAAAATGTATGTATCTCCTGAACGGATTGACCGATTTTCAAAATTCAAACGGTTTTTGAAAGCTGATCACAAGTTCTTTCCATCTACTACAATAAAAACATGTTTAGCTTAACTTATTTTTTTCACCTGAACTGCCTATTAAAGTGTTGATTAATTCAATGGCACTTACTAACCTGAATATAAAATAATGAGTTCCTGTACATATTTTTTTCAAATCTATAGTAGGCCTACCTCACGCCAAATTTGGCCGTGTCAGCTAAATACCAAACTAGCATAGTTCAAGGCATGGCAGTTTCGTTATTAATGTTTTATATTTCCAAACACACTTGTTAAAATCGGCTCGGTCAATTATATTATAACTTCAGGAAATTCAAACTAGATTGATACATTCCTTATAGATAATGGTGCAAATAATTTTAGCATCAATAGTAAAAATACATAGAGCCAGACGGCAACTTTAAATTGTCTCTATGTTTCATTTATGCACGAATGTACTCATACGTAAACTGCTTTGGCGATGGATATGAATATTCATGCGACCGATGTAATACACAATATTAAACTCAAAAATATCCAAAGAATAATAGCTGGTATGAAATACCTTTCGTATAACAAATTTGAACACAAATTACCGTATCTTATTTATTTACCGGTACTCATTTTACCGTCTACGTCATGTTTTTTTTAATTTTCTTTTATCAAATTCAAAATGCTTTGGAAGATTTTATCAATTGAAATGATTTATTTACATGTTAAAGCACATATAGAGGAATTATTCAAATTATGATGTTAGTAAAGTTTGATATTTACCATTTGCATACTAGTATAATGAAGTAAAGATTGTTGATTCCCGATACTCAAATATCAGCATAATCTGTGAGAAAACATGAATATATACTAGCAACCCCACTTTCTTTTCGCTCCAATTCTTTTGTTATTATAGACGTTCAAAGTCGTCATCCTTACCTGCAGGTCGGTAGTAATATCGCCACGAAATTTGATTACGAAATAATTATGGATTGCATTTAATGAGCTCATTGCAACTGTATGCATACAATTCATCTATGTATAAAGGCGGTGTCACACATCACAAAACGTACGAATAACGTACTAATAACGTACACTGGATTTGTCATTGAAATACATGTAATATCGATTACCAAACAAGTTCGTTATTAGTACGTTATTCGTACGGTAAAAAAGAAACAAGTTTGTTTCCCGTAGGTGGTTAAAACACCTAAATACGAAATACGGGTTTTAGTTTGTGTTTTGTTTTTGTTGAGGTGGCAAGGCAAATTTTCAAGTGAACATCTGCATGGGTAGTAAAATTTTCGACTTTACAAGTAGCTCCAATGCAAAAAAAATTACTTTTCTTTTGATTAACATCTTCAATCTATGATGCAAAAGTATTTTTTTAAAAGCAAAACAAAACTTCTTTCCTGTCATATAGCATCAATTCATATTAAGAGAAGAGTCTCATACCCAAGATCAATATTTACTTTTCTGAAGGTTTTGAATGCGCAAATTTATGACTCCAAAAGAAAAACGCGCCAGGCCCACAGGAAACAAGCTTGTTTTCTGTCTTTGCCTAATGAACTACCATGTCTGAGTTCGGATGACAAATTTACTGATGACTCAAAACTAGATTAAACACGCAAGTATCTCCTCACGTCTCTCTATTAGTGGTAATTATCAAAGTGAAAACAAACATGTTTTTCAATTAAGGGAAGAAACATGTTCTCTTAATGAAAATGAAATTGGGTTTATGTGCAGGCTGATGCATGTGACTTGGTCTTGACTTTCTGAACATTTGGTGTATACATTTCAGAAAATAATCACTCTACCAATGAATTTGTTATACGCTTCAACTGCTTGTCTATATAACAGTTTTGCCATCATTATTAAATGAAATTATTAAGATATATAAGCTCAATATGCGTGATCTGTTAATGTCGACCACATCACAATAATCAAGTATTTTTGCAAACATCAAAGATCGAAAGTAATGTCCAAATGAAATGACTATACACATATATGTGATGGCTCACCCCGAAAGGGGGATGATATCAATTTTTGATTTTATCATATATTCTGGTACAGCATTTTCTAAGCTTTAAAATGACACCTTATTTGTTGAAATTGATCAAGGCGATCAAATTTTACAATAAAAAATCTGCTGGAAATTCTTATTATTTTCTTTTTTTTTTATGCCTATTTTCATCAGTTTCTCGAAAAGTGTTCTGTCGCAAAGTCCCCCTTTTCGGGGTGAGTCATCACATAAATGCATGGGTACACTGCATCAGTGTTTATATACCATGCATAATGGCAATCATAAATTTTGTTTGTTAAATATATTATAAATAAGTAATAAGTGTAGAACGACGCTACTCTGGTTATGTGTGGAAAACTCATATGAGCACGAATGGAGCCCCAATTATCCGTAGAATATGGTAAGACAAAATATAAACTCCTTTATGCTCTTAGGATTGCTATAAATGTATCCAAGCACTATTAAAAATTTTAAATGGGACCAAGCGTCCGCGTCTTCATCTTCGGCGCAACAAGGATTTTCCTACACAACATAACAATATAGGGGGAAATATAGACATGGTTATCATTAGCATGTTACAATTCTTCATTTAAAACTGTTTTAACGTAAATCAAAATTTGAACAAAATCTTGCCTGCCTATAATATTGCTTAGAATATCAGAACAGATTTATTATGAGTTGGTCATACGAAAAAAGCAACGTTTAGAACTAATTATTAATTGAAACTAAAAACTGCGAACTTTAACCAGTTTACATAATTTAAAAAACCTCTAGGTCATATTGTGAATCACGATTGTGATGATAGGAGTTCTAAAAAATCGTATGCAAGATAAATTTTTGCATTAGCAAGCAAAGTTCTCGTCCTGTTAGAAGTAGAAGAAATTAAAGCTAATATGTTCACCTTATATTGATTTTGCAATATGTGTGGGAGGCTGCAAGCGTTAAACCGTATCTCTAAAAGGGAGATGCTTTTAGTCGTCCTTGTATTGCATCAAAATAGCTCTTAAGGTATCTATTTACGTCAATCGATCTGTATAGACGTAAAACCATCTAGTCATTTATACCCTCTACTTATGTGAACTTCTGAACTTTCAGAGGAATATCCGAAAAGGTATTAAAATATCGTACCAGGTAGTTTCATGAAAATCTACATTTTTTCATGACCGGGTTTTTTTTCAAATTTTTAACATAGCCGTATAAAATTTCAACTTTCATTACAAAACCGTCCGGCAATTATTCTGTATGTCAGGGTATCATTTCTTATATAAACTGTTTACGAGAAGTACATGATAGTTTATTAATTATCACAGAAAATAATCAGAGATCCTGTTAATGATTATATTATCTATAATAATTTGATGCTGAAATTCAAGTGGGCTTACAGCAGTCAAACAATTTTCCAACGTGTTCAAACCGATCAAAGTTCGCTTATGTTATGGTTGTTATTCATTGGCATATACGACAAATTTATAACACGCTATGGTTTTAGTGTTCGTTTAGCATTTTTGAAAATATTTATACCAATAAAATTGGATTGTTTTATCACAAACCCGAATGATACATATCATTTAACCAAGCAACAAAAAGACACAAATAAATCAAATTTGCTTTTCAGAACCAAAACCAAATATTAGAAAACGCAATGCTCGAAAATGAATTTGGATACTTGTTTGCAGTTGCCGAGTTGTTTCTGACAATCTTTCAGACATTTATTGCCTTTAACAATATTAATTTTACTAACTTATCTTTCTTGTCTGTTTTATCATCTTAATATATCTAAATCGAAATGAACAAGAACGTTAATTCTAATTTTTTTCACTCCCAGACAGATCAGGTTTGATATCTTCGAAGTATGGATTTTTTAGATTCAAAATAAGTAGCTGCCCCAAGGTAACCAACAACATCATATCTTTAAATCTATGTTAATTACATTTTCTTAATTTTTCTAAATGCTCTTTAAAGCACTCCCTTATAGCATGAATATATTCCGAGGGCGTTTAAACATACCGCAATATGAAACTGTACAGCTATAATAAACAGATGCCTTTTATAAGGTTTAAATAAAACTGGATGTTTTCTATAACATTATATGTTAACATTAAATGTTATAAAATAAAAGCAAAATGTAACTTTATACATCCATGGCATTGTTTAATTTAGTTGTAAGGCACATTTTGCTAAAAAAAAAAGAAATGCTTTTTTAAATTTTAAAAAAGCAGCGTAATTACGAATCCAACATTGCATACTATACGGCATTTGATTTTGGTTATAAAAGATCAAGTAATCTCTTTTAAGAAAATTATTCTTAGAATCCATTATTAAGTGTTGTTTTATCAACAAAATGTGCATAATTAGGAGGATCATTTATGCAATTGAATTTTTATGTAACTTTCATTTTGAACTTAGTTATTATAATTGCCAATGCTTTTAAATTTTGCTGAACCTCTGTGGTAGTAAATAGACGGATGCATTTGTTTGTACCATATGCATTAGTTATGTTTGCCTAGGGACTTCATGATAATACAGTGCCTGTTTCGTGTTATACTGTTTAGTGTGTACTTAATCTTATTTTGATAAAAAAAAAGAATTCTGTGTTTTAAACTTGAAAAACATTATTCTTTAAAAAGAAAGCCGTAGGCCAAAAACATACTTGGCCTCCAAACAAAATTTTCGCTACCAAACATTTGGTCGTGACGTCAAAATGACGAGTGACTCCAAACAAAATAACGTCAACACCGAGTTGAGACCAAATACAATTTCGCGCTAGATTGCACAATCTATTGAATTGCCATATACATTGGACCAAATGTTTGCTACCCGTTCATACTTTAAGTTCGATGGCAAATATTTGGTGACGTCACGACCAAATGTTTGGTAGGAAACATTTTGTTTGGAGGCCGAGTATGATTTCGCCCTTATACAGAGTGGATCAATAAATGCGGTATTTAAGTTCAAGGTCGTGTAACTCAAAATTTGGAAATAATTGAAAGATAATTTTAAATACTCATAAACTGCGATATCTCGCCCGTATATGGTTATGGCTTACATTGCCCAGCCATAAAATCGATGTTTTTTACACATCTCAAGATCGTGCTATTTAAATTTTCAATGTCCAATACATCAACAAAGCCTCAGATTAAGTTGCAGTAGTGTTTGTTTCCTCTGTATATTCTGCATATTCTTTTCTTTAGTAAACAATTATCTACAAAGTTATGCTTCTCAAATGTATATGCCTATAAATGTCTTTCCTGTCTAATACAGAATGATTTGATTAAAAGGTGCTCTGTTTGTATTTACTGTACATTTTACATGTTGGGTCAGTCTCAAACGATCTGAAAGAAATATTTACATATTTATAAGTATGATTTATTTCATGGCACTTAATTATAGGGTAGAATAAAATACAACATTAGCAATTGTCTAAAACTTGGTTTTGCGTCACAGAATTTGAAATTGGTGGTTTTCTCAATACACCAAAGGGTATTTTAAACAGCATTTGCAATAAGCTACTAAACGAGTTTTGACTACAAATCATTGATGACTGTAAACCGAATTAACCAACACAAGTATTCCTTAACGTCTCTTTATCACTTGGTAATTATCCTAGTGCAAACAAACATGTTTTCAATTAAGGAAAGGAACATGTTCTCTTAATGAAAATGAAATTGGGCTGATGTGTAGACTAATGAATGTGACTTTGTAGACTATAATTGGAGTATACGGTTCAGACATGAATTGCTTTAACGTCTGGGTTTGTTAACAGCTTACTCTGCTTGTCTATTTTGGAGGACATTTTTCTCCACTTAATGGTTTAATTCATTTTGATAAATGTCTCCTACGTGATAGGGCTTACAATAGCCTCATCATACTAAATCAGACGCTGATTTATTATTATTAATAACAATAAATCATATCCCATTATGAAAGATCGGACAAGTCACGTACAAATGAATTGTCGCACATGTAATGATATAGGGTTCTACTCGTAATTTCAGATTCTATATATGATGGATGACGGGTATGTACCAGTACAAAATAAATATGTATGTCACTGGCATTGACTAAAACAATATAAAATAAAGAATTTCTAAAATATACAGCGGTGGAACAAATAAAAATCGTAATGGTGCTCTTTACAATCAAGTTTGTATCTTGATAATTTTAATTTTGTTAGTAAAATCATAAGCGACTCGAATGATGAATTGAAATATTACACATGTAGATCTTGTCTAGTGCATGTTGAATTCATAATAAGTATGATGTCTGGAAGATATGCAAAAATAAATACAAGACTTGGTGTTCAACATCAAATAAACGCAAAAAGGCGACTAATTTGAATGTACTCCATTTCAATCCCATATCATAATATTCAGTTCTGACTTCATTGAGTAAATAGACGTCCTGTAGATACATGTTTACATAGTATAACCTTCGTCTTGCAAGTACAGTTCATCGTTATTCATAACCACTATAGTTGATAATATTATAACTTCAGGAAATTCAAGCTAGATTGATACATTGTTAATAGATAATTGTGCAAATAATTTTAGCATCAACAGTAAAAATACATACAGCCAGACGGCAACTCTAATGTCTCTATTTTTCCTTTATATATGAATTTACTCATGCGTAAAATGCTTTGGCGATATGAATATTCATGCAACCGGTGTAATACACAATTTTAAACTCAAAGATATCCAAAGTATAATGGTTGGTATGAAATACCTTTCGTAGAACAAATTTGAACACAAATTACCATATCTTATTTATGTAATCATTATACCGTCTAAGTCATGTTTTTTTTTTAATTTCTTGTTTTTTTATCAAAAACAAAATGCTTTGGAAGATTTTATCAATTGAAATGACTTATTTACATTTTAAAGCACATATGGAGGAATTGTTCAAATTATGGTGTTAGGAAAGTTTGATATTAACCATATGCAAACTAGTATAATGAAGTACAGATTTTTTATTTCCAATACTCAAATCTCATCATAATCTGTGGGGTAAGCATGAATATATACTAGCAACCCCACTTTTCGCTCCAATTCTTTGTTATTATAGACGTGCAAAGTCGTCATCCTTATCTGCAGGTCGGTAATAATATCGCCACGAAATTTGATTACGAAATAATTATTTAATGAGCTTATTTCAACTGTATGCAAAACAATTCATCTATGTATAAGGCAAAAAAGAAACAAGTTTGTTTCCTGTAGATGGTAAAAAACTAAATACGAAATACGGGTTTTTGCTTGTGTTTTGTTTTTGTTGAGGTGCTAAGGCACATTTTCATGTAAACATCCGCATGGGTAATAACATTTTCGACTTTATAAGTAGCTCCAATGCAAAAAAGTGACCTTTCTTTTGATTAACATCTTCAATCTATGATGCAAAAGCATTTTTTTAAAAACAAAACAAAACTTCTTTCCCGCCATATAGTATCAATTCAATCTGTTAGAGAATAGCCTCATACCCAAGATCAATAATGCGGAAATTTATGACTACAAGAAAAAATGCGCGCGGCCCACAGGAAACAAGCTTGTATTCTGTCTTTGCCTAATGAACTACCATGTCTTAGTTCGGATGACAAATTTACCCATGACTCAAAATATACTCTATAAACCTTGAAGTATGCAACAAGCAATCAGACTCTGTTACCAGATCAATAGCATATCGCTTGTATTCTACAACATTGTGGCCTGATGGTTTTGTATTGTGTAAGAGACTACTAGTGATTGATTAAGGCCAAATCACTTTTAAATTAATATTTTTTTACATGAATTGTTCATGATTTTGGTATTATTTTGGACTAATTTTGTTGCTAACACATGGACAAACATTGTAAATAAATTTGAATATTCAGCAAGATTTCATACGTTGTTATGATTCGAGAAATACAGACTAATTTACTTCATCGTATGGTCATATTGGTTTTGGTGCGTTAATCGGCTACTTGTTGCATACTTCAAGATTTACAGAGTATAGATTAACCACGCAAGTATCTCCTCATGTCTCTCTATCAAAATTTAATGGTAATTATCCAAGTGCAAACAAACATGTTTTTCAATTAAGGGAAGAAACATGTCCTCTTAATGAAAATGAAATTGGGTTTATGTGCAGACTGATGCTTGTGACTTTCTAAACATTTGGTGTATATATTTCAGAAAATAATCACTCTACCAGCTGAATGTGTTATAAGCTTCATCTGCTTGTCTATATAACAGTTTTGCCCTTATTAGTAATTGAATTTATTAAGATAGATAAATTCTATATGCGTGATCTGTTAATGTCGTCCACATCACAATAATCAAGTATTTTTGCTACCATTACACTAGACCATGCCTTAGTATTAAAGATCGAAAATCATGTCCTAATAAAATGACTATACACGTATATATGCATGGGTACACTGCACTGTAGGTACACTGCATCCATGTTTAAATACGATGCATAGGCTAATGGCAATCATAAATTTTGTTTGTCAAATATATTACAAAATAAGTAATAAGTGTAGGGCGACGCTCGTCTGGTTTATATTTGTCTGGAAAAACTCATCAAAGCACGATTGGAGCAACAATTATCCGTTAAATATGGTGGTAAGACAAAATATAAACTCCTTTATGCTCTGAGGATTGCTATGAATTTATCCAAGCACTATAAAAAGTTTTAAATGGGACCAAGCGTCTTCATCTTCGGCGCAACAATGATTTTTCTGCACAACATAACATTATAGGGGGAAATATAGACATGGGTATCATTAGCAATTGTTCATTTTAAACTGTTTTAACGTAAGTCTGAATTTGAACAAAATCTTGCCTGCCTATAATATTGCTTAGAATATCAGAACAGATTTATTATGAATTGGTCATACGAAGAAAGCAAGTTTTAGAACTGATTATTAATTGTTACTAAAACTGTGAACTTTAACCAGTTTACATAATTTAAAAAACCTCTAGGTGATGTTGTGAATCACGATTGTGATGATAGGAGTTCTATAAAATCGTATGCAAGATAAAGTTTTGCATTAGCAAGCAAAGTTCTCGTCCTGTTAGAAGAAGAAGAAATTAAAGCTAATATGTTCACCTTATATTGATTTTGCAATATGTGTGGGAGGCTGCAAGCGGTAAACCGTATCTCTAAAAGGGAGATGCTTTTAGTCGTCCTTGTATTGCATCAAAATAGCTCTTAAGGTATCTATTAACGTCAATCGATCTGTATAGACGTAAAACCATCTAGTCATTTATACCCTCTACTTATGTGAACTTCTGAACTTTCAGAGGAATATCCGAAAAGGTATTAAAATATCGTACCAGGTAGTTTCACGAATATCTACATTTTTTCATGACCGTTTTTTTTCCAAATTTTTAACACAGCCGTATAAAATTACAACTTTTATTACAAAACCGTCCGGCAATTATTCTGTATGTCAGTGGTATCATTTCTTATATAAGCTGTTTACGGAAATTACATGATAAGTTATTCTTTATCACAAAAAATAATCAGCAATCCTGTTAATGATCATATTATCTATAATAAGTTGAAATTCAAGTAGGCTGACAACAGTTAAACAATTTTCCAACATGTCAAAACGGATCAAAGATCGCTTATGTTATGGTTGTTATCCATTGGCATATACGACAAATTTATAACACGCTGTGGTTTTAGTGTTCGTTTAGAATTTTTGAAAATATTTATACCAATAAAATGTATTGGATTGTTTTATCACAAACCCAAAATGATACATGTCATTTAACCAAGCGATAAAAAAACACAAATAAATCAAATTTGCTTTTTAGAACCAAAACCAGATATGAGAAAACGCAATGCTTTAAAATGAATGTTGATACTTGTTTGCAGTTGTGGAGCTGTTTCTGACAATCTTTCAGACATATATTGCCTTTAACAATATTAATCTTTCTTGTCTGTTTTATCATCTTAATATAGCTAAATCGAAATGAACAAGAACGTAAATTCTATTTTTGTCACTCCCAGTCAGATCAGGTTTAATATCTTTGAAGTATGGATTCTTAGATTCAAAATGAGTAGCTGCCCCAAGGTAACCAACAACATCATATCTTGAAATCAATGTTAATTACATTTTCTTGATTTTTCTAAATGCTCTTTAAAGCACTCCCTTATAGCAGAATATATTCCTAGGGCGTTTAAACATACCGACAATATGAAATTGTACAGCTATAATAAACAGATGCCTTTTATAAGGTTTAAATAAAACTGAATGTTTTCTATAACATTATACGTTAACATTAATCGTTATAAAATAAAAGCAAAATGTAACTTAATACATCCTTGACATTGTTTAATTTTGTTGTTACACATATTATTTTCCTTAAAAAAGAAATGTACTTTTAAAAACTAAAAGGAAGCGTAATTTCGAAACCAATTGCATACTGTGCTGCATTTAATCTTTGTTGTAAAAGATCAAGTACATTCTTTTAAGAAAATGACCCATATTTTATTCTTAAAATCAATTATTAAATGTTGTTTTATCCACAAAATGTGCATAATTGGAAGGATCATTTATAAAATTGAAATTTTATGTTACTTTCATTTTGAACTTATTTATTGTAATTGTCAATGCTCTTAAATTTTGCTGAAACTGTCGGGTAGTAAAATAGACCTATGAATTTGTTTGTACCGTATGCATTAAGTATGTTTACCTAGGGACTTCATGATAATACAGTGCCTGTTTCGTGTTATGCTGTTTAGTGTGTACTTAATCTTATTTTGATTAAATTTTACATTCTGTGTTTTAAACTTGAAAAACATTATTATTTAAGAATAAAGCCTTATACAGAGTGGATCAATAAATGCGGTATTTAAGTTCAAGGTCGTGTAACTCAAAATTTGGAAATAATTGAAAGATAATTTTAAATACTCATAAACT
>JXSR01S011237.1:10835-23977 GCA_000969725.1 Ophiothrix spiculata
ATAAAAAAGCCCGACTTGACCGAGTATTTCTAGAGACATGCATGTTTGTTCCATCTTTAATTTCATTTTTAATTGACAGGCCTATAAAAACAGACAGACACACGTTGTTTGGGAATTCTAGAAATTTATATGTTATTATGTATCGAAGTACACAACAAGATACAAACTCGCCTACACTACAGCTAATACTACTTTTACCACCACCAACCCCACCCAAGCCATACATACCCACAACCATAAAGAGGGAGGGAGGGAAAAAAAACGACCGAACGAGACCATGACTTGCCACGGTAACGACAAAACATAGAATGAAGTAGGAGAGTGCAAAGACCGACACGCCTAGATTAGTAAAATCCACCCACGGTACGATCACCCCAGTAATAGCCACAAAGAGAAGATTAGCGAGAACACAGAAGAAGCCGAAATGATAGAAGGACAAATACCTGCCAATCAAAAACCTCATCAACCAAGGCTGATGAGAGTAATAAAATGTTCTGTGGTGCTGATTTTTTCTACACATTCACAACTATTTCTAAACTAAATAATTGGCATAAAATCAAATTGAAACATAGTCCCGTATTATTTCTATATAAATGTAATTTAATGTCCTATTCCACCTTTGTGGTTTAAAACCAGGCAAATTTGCCACTAGCGTCACTATGTGCAGCGATTTACGATATTGCGACCTATATATTATAAAACTCTTCCTAATTTGATTTTATTAGAAATAATAGGGCATTTTAAGCATCGTGGTAAAGGTTTAACATGCTACGTTTGAAAAAAACTACCGATATTTGTCTTTAAAATTGTCTGCAATGGTCTCAAATCCGCACATTTTTGCTGTTTTTACATTTTGAAATGTTTTGTGAAACTCTGAGAGTAAAATGTGAGCTTCTTATAACACGCATGGGTACCTTATCATCACTAAATCATGAAAACCTGAGCATATATATGTAAACGTGTTTGAATCTTGAATATAAATACCAAAATGCCCCCTCCTCAAATTGCTCAGAAATAGACCAATTTATACCTGAGTATAATTTTTGAAATTTCATGGTGTGCGCCTATATACGACAAAAAGGCTGATTTGGGCGCGTTTTCCCTCATTTGATCGCGCCTAATACATTACTAATATTACTTGAAAATTGTTTAAAACATTTGGGAACACTTTTGTATTTCTAAAAATGCCAAATATTGTATAATTTAATTTGATTTTACTCATCAATTATGTAAGAATGGCGATTTTGTCATCGCGTGCTTATAGAGTGCAATATCTCAAATAACGTTCCTATACTTTTACACATAAAGTAGGGGTCTAAAACAAGGGTCGCGCTAGGCTGCGTATCTGCGTCCCTGACCCACCAAATTCTGAATCTCACGCATAAATTTTCACAACATTGCAAGCTGTTGCATCCGAGCGACGCAATGTAAATCTTATGATTGCTATTTTTCGTTGTCTACAAATTTTACATTTTTATGAATAAAATTGTCGTCAGTACTTCATATTAATTATTCATGATCTATTATCACCCATATTAGTCTCTATATCTAAATTTTCATATTAATCTCCGGTAATGTCCCTGAATACCCCCCGGCAATATTTAAGACCCCCTAGTTTACTGAAAATTAAATCAATATACGTGCGTGCAGCATTTCGTTTCGATCGATAACCAACTCTATTGTCTTTACGTGGCATCTTCCACAGAGAATGAGGGCGTACAATAAATACGTCATCTACTAGTATTTCAATTGCTTTAGGCCTACATCGTCACCTGTATAATAATACGACAAAGTCACTCAGTTGCTGTTTTGTTCATATATTCAAAATACCCTAGAACAAATAGCCCCCGCCCCTAGAATAAATAACCCCCGCAGCGATTCTCCGATCCTTCTTGCGTAACCTTCTTCCCCAAATAACAAACCGTGCCCCTCTTTTGCTGGCTATAAGATCCCCCAAAAGAAATCCCCTTTTTCGTCCCTCCGGGACGGGAATACATTTTGAATTGTTTACTCCATCACTATATATATACTCCCTCAATAGCCCCCGGCGCTATACCTTAACTGTGTAAAAAACGCGTTTCGGGGGCTAAAGAGGTAGTATATATAGAGAGTTTGATGCTATCCAAGACACTATATATTACTCCCTCAATAGCCCCCGGCGCTATACCTTAACTGTGTAAAAAACGCGTTTCGGGGGCTAAAGAGGGAGTATATATATAGAGCTTGATGCTATTCAAGACACTATATATTACTCCCTCAATAGCCCCCGGCGCTATACCTTAACTGTGTAAAAAACGCGTTTCGGGGGCTAAAGAGGGAGTAAATATAGAGAGCTTGATGCTATCAAAGACACTATATATATACTCCCTCAATAGCCCCCGGCGCTATACCTTAACTGCGTAAAAAACGTGTTTCGGGGGCTAAAGAGGGAGTATATATATAGAGCTTGATGCTATCCAAGACACAATTTATTACTCCCTCAATAGCCCCCGCTGTGATACCTTAACTGTGTACAAAACGCATTTCGGGGGCTAAAGAGGTAGTATATATTATATCTTGATAGTATTCTAGATACGAAATCGGAAGTACAGAGAAGTCGTCCGCATTCTTCTGGTCATTAAGAACGATTTTGTACTATAATAATGGTTTCTTTTTTTCAGTAAACTAGGGGGTCTTAAATATTGCCGGGGGCTATTCAGGGACATTACCAATTTTCCAACATTTTGATGTATAACACACCTTGAAAGTCACAAGATTCACGAAAAAGATTGAATTCTAGAGAATTTTGTCAACATAAAATGGCAACACTCTGCACTTCGGAATGATAAATTCTTCCGTGAAATGATCAACTAAAAGCATTAATTTCTTGGAATCCATGCATTATGAGAGATTCACACCAACATAAAACTAGTTCGCAGCATTGTCAAACGCATGTTTTTCTTACAGTACATGAACATTTGAATGAATAATTCCCAAACATCAAAATGACCCCCTATTGGGGTCAATTGCCGAATAAAAAAAAAGCAAGTATAGGATCAACTTGTTTGTATATTGTTTAAAATAGAAGGTATATTTGCAAGTATTTTTCTGAAAACCTGGCAAATAAATGGAGTTACAAAATAAAAGTTGATAGCTAGAACATCAGCTAAATAAGTTTTTCATTAGCTATCTTATAACATTTTTTCACTGAACTGGTTTCCGAAAAGGTGTTTATGTGTCAGTAAGTAGTCACCTCTTCTGTTTTTATTATTGAATTCTTGAGGATGTCATTGGAAGGATGGTCTTCTGTAAATCTACTGTACTGAGCATTCAGTTTTTAATATTTACATCAGCTACCCAATGCACTTTGGTCAAAGCAATCAATAAAAGACTAAATCTGTCTTAATCCAATATTAACTTGTGTTACTAATCCATTCGTTCCCTCATGAAGCAATTTATTGGCTCTCCTCAGCAGGTTCAATACTGTATTTCAGTATTGAATCGTTATTAGCTACAACCAGTGATCCATCTGTTGTCATTGATAAATCATGTGGAGCATTTAGGCCTCGTATGATGCACTGCCGAAACTCTCCAGTATTGCTGTACCTATGGATATGGCCTGTATCAGGCATGCCTATCCTACCACTATATTTATCAATGTTTGATGTACAAACCTTCATTGCAATGTAGATTGCATCACTGTCGTCGGTGACCAGACCACAAACTCCCAAATCAAGTCCTTGATAGGTCTGATGAGTTGTGCGCTCTTCAATTTGTGGACTTATGGAAAACAGGTGACTCCCTTCATTATCAATTGCAACAACCTTTTTTCTGTTTGTACTCTTACAGTCGTCATAAAATATCAACTGCTCAGCAGAGTTGATTGCAAGACGTGGAAAGTCCTTCATTTCGCCACTCACTATCACATTTCGCAAGATTTCACCTTCTGGACAGGAGAACCAGGTCACCTTGTTCTGTTCTTTATCCCACACAACTAAGTTGTTACTCCTATCTGTTGCAAGACCGGTCTGTTCTTGATCTTCTTTATTCTCGACAGCTTGAATTCGATTGACAAATCTGCATTCAGTGTTGAAGACTGTTACAAAGGGTGTGGTCCAATCGCATAAAGCAATGAATTCTCCTGTTACTGTAATACTACCGATGTAATTAATCTGGTATGGATATGGGGATTCAAGGGCAGCTATGTATTCGCCATTGGAGGTTATCATGTATCGATGGTGTTGCACGTAGTTGTCTGCCACAACCATTCTGCCATCCGGGCAACATGCAATGCGGTGAGCTTTGAGTTTCTGTGGCTTCCTACCTGTAACTGTAAGTACAGGTTTCAAGGTCTTACGAAGAGGCCAATCTTCTGTAAAGTTTGCAGGATGAATCAGGTCTGTAAGAATAAGTGCATAATAAAATGCAAAAGGTTATTTTCTTATTTGTGTCACTTGTAGAGACCACACCACTAAATAGACTCTATATTTATATACTTTTGCATGAAAGTAGCCTTGCATTGAAGATCATTTCCACGCTTATAAAGTGACTGGTTACCCCAAACTTGGTTTGAAAGATGAATATCTTAGCTCTTCAATAAATATGAAAAAACATTATGGTGACTGCTGATTTTACAAGCTACTTGCCTGTTTTGGTTTTTTGCACCTGTCCAAGCCAGTGGAAAATTGCTTCAGGCCCTCAAATTTAAAATCTCTAAAATACCTCAAAATTTCAAATAAAAGTGGAAGAAACAACATTTTTACAAATTGAATGATTCCCGATTATAAATAAGATCAAATGTTATTAAAACAAACAGTTTTAACACCTTTTAACTCTAAATTGATAAAGAGATCACTTTTTAAGGGGAGAGTTGGCCTCCCAGATCACTTTTTAAGGGGAGAGTTGGCCTCCCTGTATCTGCTAGCATCTGCTATGCCCAATCTATTTAGTGATGTGGTCCCTGGAGGTAAGCCCGTAGGGCTACATTGCCAAAAGTGTTTTAAGTTTGTGTTTATTTTGGGGGACAATGTGCATATGCCCCTAGATATCCAACTTTATCTCCTTTCCCCATAAAAAATTGACCCTTTTCAGACCCACGCCTCTTCAAACAATGAGTCTATTTTTAGTCTATACATGTAGTCCAGGACCTTTTAGACACATAATATAAATGTATGTATTGGTTTACCCACAATACACAGAAGACACTATAGCTAGGACATATGGCCAAATGACATTATGTTAATATGATAATAAAGTCATATACAGGGTGTCCCATTAAACATTTTGCATGGAAACGGCGCTGAATAGAAAAAAACATATGTATGTAATATAGAGAAAAAATAGAAAAAGAAAAAAGAAACATATCCAAAGTTGCTTCATATGAATATTGGCGAAATGTATGCGTTCACTGTAAACTATTCAACCGTGAAGGTTTAAAGACCCTTTTGGTGTTCTTTGTCAACATGTCTAACCATAGTATTCCCATTGTGCAGAAGGAAAATGACATACAGCAGCACATGGGAGCATAGACCTTGAGATATTCTGTTATCTCTATTGGAAGTAAAATAATATTTCAACTCATGACAATAAACAATGGTTATAATATTAAAATGAAGAACGATGAAAATAAAACACAAATATTCTCATGCTCTCTAAAGAAAGTTAGCCATAATGGTTATTGGCCCAAATGGCTATTGGCCCAAATGGCATCGGCCCAAATGGTTTTTGGCCTAAATGGCATTGGCCGAAAAGGGTTTTGGCCTAAATGGCATTGGCCGAAATGGGTTTTGGCCTAAATGGCATTGGCCGAAATGGGTTTTGGCCTAAATGGCATTGGCCGAAATGGGTTTTGGCCTAATTGACATTGGCCAAAATGGCTATTGGCCAAATTGGGAATTGTACCAAGTGGCATTGGACGAAATGGGTTTGGACGAAGTGGCAATTTACCCTCTGGTTTGCATCGATGGATGTTCTTTATATTGTCAAAGATGATGAACAAAACCATGGGCTTTAGAATGATATAATTTTGAGGTAGCTGGTGTACCTAACTTCTGAGTAAATTATCGGTGTTTCCATGCACAATGTTTATTGGGACACCCTGTATGTATTTATTGGTTTGCGGGAACACCCTGTATGTATTTATTGGTTTGCCAAAACATATCATGCATACATAGCTATGACATATCACTTCTGTATTACTTATATGGTTGTGTAGTGCTTTACACCCTTTTTTCACACAACTATACAATTATGAAATTTCATGTAATTTGTCTCAACTGGACTTAAGTTTCAGTTTATTTACCTTGAACAATTCTGTTGATGGCTGGTCTTTGCTTCGGTTCAAATTTCCAGCATCTTCTCATTATGTGGGATAGGTCTCCAGGGTAGTCCTCAGGTATGTTTGGCAGTAAGTCTCCCTTTCCAACGCTGTTGATCACAACCTGCCATTCTTTATCATAAAAAGGTAATCTCCGGGAGCAGATCTCATATACAAGCATTCCGTAGGCCCATACATCTGTATGTGTTGAGAAAATGGCATGATTCTTGTCATCAGCCCTTATAATTTCTGGTGCCCAAAATCGATAGGTTCCCTGCTGTGTTGAAGTTGTCTGGGAGTGGTCTACGTTTTTAGCAAGGCCAAAATCACAGAGTTTGAGTGTCCCTGTTGGGCTGTTGAACAAAAGGCAGTTGGAGGCCTTGACATCTCTATGTAATATCTTCTTATTGTGTAGATATTGGATTGCAAGAGCTGCTTCCTTTGTCCATCTTCGTTGAAGAGCAACAGGCAAGGATGTAAGATCTTTCTTCAAGTAATCATATAAAGAACCAAATTGGGTGTATTCAAAAAAGATGACCTTTGTTGGACCATCTTCAAAATATCCAATCAGAGTGACGATATTTTTATGTCGTAACTTTCTCAATATATCTATTTCATCTGTTTGTAGATGGGTTGTAAGAACTTTAGCTGCAGCATCTTTGTAATTCTTGTACCTATTCTTAAAAGTGGCTTTAAAAACTGTTCCACATCCACCTTCACCAATTTGTTCACAATACTCAAAATCGGATCTTCTGATTTGATCAGAACGTAATTCCATAGCAGAAATCAGAAGGAAACATTGCAAATTTGAGTTTTTGTTCCCTTCTACGTCTCGGAAGAATTATTAATGCGTCATTATCATTAATTGAGTTTCCTGTTCATTGCCTACAACGGAATTCCCCTCTTTGGCCTTATTTAAAAAGTGTCATGTTGGTTGCCCTTAGAACCCCAGTTTTGAAAGGACTAAAAAAATGTATGCGTATATATTTCTATGGTTAAGCAAACATTTTTGAACCACTACATGCCATCAAATAACGCCGTTGTAATTCTTATTCAATTAGGCGTAAAAAAAAAAATTGATGTGTTGCCCTCACCCGCCCGGTCGTATATTTCGAAATTCTACGACCGGCATTTTTATTTTTATTTTTTATTTTGTACATATTTGTTGTAAATTTTATGATATTTACGTGTTTTTAACCTTGAAAATGCAGTAAATACTTCGCCGACTCGACGGACATATTTTTGTTTTGGAAGACTCTATTCGCAGTATCGAATAAATTTGCAGTATCGGACTGCGAATAAGAAGATGCTGATGCTACTTACCTAAATAAAAACCTTAAAAAACAATCATTTTTAAGTATCTGCAGTACTGCGAATAGTAGACGAGCTGCCTCTTATGCGTAGTACGATACTGCAAATAGGTTAGTTTTTAGCTAGTCTCTTGTAATACTTGAAATCCTCGATCGCGAAACTACAAGTATGCGTGCAGATACGTAAAAGTCTAGCACTCTCTGTGCAGAGGTCAGCGACCGGAAGTCATCACATTCTTTTTTGTATGTATATTCAACAAAAAATAAATCAAAATTCTTGAATTGGAATGAAATAAATGGAACCGGAAGGCGGCGGAAGGTGTACTACCTTTTTAGTTACGAGTTTTAATAAATATTTAGCAAACAACAATTCTTATTTTATTTTTTGAATCATTTATTTGTCAAATTTTCATGAATATATTTCGCACAAAAACACTTCTCACATCATATATTTTGCATTGTACCATTTATCTCAAGATCTGGAGGTCATACTTAGTAAAAAAAAAAAATTAAACCGTCCGGTCCTTCCGTTTTTTGGCCTGTGAGGGCAACACAACAATTTTTTTTTTTGGCCTTATTAGCTTGGCATGATATCATGAAATGGTTAAAGTTACTTGACTTAACAAGGAGCCAATTTTAAAATGGCAAAGTGGATGTTTTTTTGGAAATCATTTTTCTTGAATTCTCAGAGTGAAATCAAAGTTTTCTCAACAATTTTCGTTACGTCTTATGAATTAGAAGTTTACAACTCCATAGCTTCATATTTGAAGTGAAAGTGATAGTTGTATTCACTTTTAATAAACGTGATGGCATCTATCAAAAATGATATCAAGGGCTGAGAACTACAAGGCCATATATGTAGCAAAACGATTCCTAAACCAAAAGTTTTCAAGACCTAATGATGCTTTAAAATGAATAGTCTATATCCCTTACGAAAATGCACGCATTAAAACATGCATGCGCATGCATGTTTCATGCATGTGCATGCATATTTTGTGCATGTGCATGCATGTTCTTCAATTCCGCATGTATGCAGCTGATGTGCATGCATGAATTTGAAAGCATGCGAAATTATATGCATGCATAAACAGCACATGCATGTTTACCATTTTTCACATGCATGTATAAATTTATTTTGCTTGTTAGCTGTAGAGTCAGTCGAGCACAGACATGGTTTATTGAGCTCCTGACTTTTTATAAATTTTTTCATCATTTTTTCAACATTTAATTAAAAGTTTCTGTTGTATTTTGCTAGTTCATAGCCTTTTTAAAGTTAAACCAGTGTGGCTCATAATTTTTGAGTGAATTTAGACAAGATTTGCAACATAAAATCTTAAGCTTTTAGCACCACATAACAAGTCTTCCGAATTCAGCAGTTTGGAGTTAAGCTTAACTTCAACCAAGCATATAGTGATCTGGGACTTCTACCACTTGCAGTTACAGGCTGACATCCTAAACTGTGAAGCTTTGGATACGTCGTATTACAGGTGAGATCTTTCGTTTTTGTGCGTCATTTGGAAATGGTTGCATGCCGTCAGGCACAATGGAGGCGGACACAATTTGCTCCTGAGGAAGAGGCAATTTTCTGAGACACATAGTTCATGGGGATTAGCATACTACTTGCTATACTGATCAGAACAGAGTTTGTGTTAACGAGTTGCTACTGTAGTGAATACATGACAGGCCATAATCATGGACGCCTGTATTTAATTATTTCAACCCTAGCAAGTCGGGCGGGTAAATTGGCATAGCTACAATAAAGGCCTACATTCAGACTCAGACTTAACAGCCTGACGGGCAGATACGTACAACACTGGCCATTATATTTTGATATCAATGTACGCAATTAATGTATAGAGAACATTTTCCAGTGTACATGCATGCAGTGTTTGTGACATGCGTGCAGCTCAGGTACACATGCATGTAACCACAAAACGTTTGCATGCATGTCACTTCTCACATGCATGTTTTTTGCATGTAATGTTCCAAATTACTGCATGTTCACAGCTCACATGCATGTTACATGCATGTTGTGGTATACGCATGCTATTTGGATAAACATGCATGCAGCATGTATGTTGTTGCATACATGCAACATGCATGTTTTATGCATGTAATGTTCCAAATTACTGCATGTTCTGGCATGAAAATAGCATGTTGCATGCTATTTTCTAGCATGCCACATGCTTATTTTTAGCATGCAACATGCTAGTTTTAAAGCATGCAACATGCATGTAAAAATGCATGCCATTTTCGTAAGGGATGTTTGTGTATAAAGTTTGGTCCACACATGAAGTTAATGCCGGTATTATTATGAATTCCGTCGCAATTAAAATATTTCTACTAATCCCCCAGAATGTCCACACATATCAGTATAATTAGCACTTAAGTTTCGACCACTTTGTTCCGATAAGGTTAATACCGTTAGCGGACAATTTATGGTATATGAAAATTTATCCTTTAACAAAATTATCTTAGAAATCTAAACACTGTACTAATTGACTAGTATCTTCTATATATTTCATGGTATGTTATTTGGAAGACATTACCTATGCAAAACTAGCTTGTCTATAAGCAATTTATACCGTTAAAAAACAATCATTTTTAATATGAAAAATGGGGGTTTGTATTTTTAAGAGACATGGCCTAGATATTTAAAAATATGTCAGGTATTAATTATATGCAAGAACGTAATATCACAGTTTTCAGATAGACCTTTACAAGATATGTGGGGAGGACCAAGCATTCTTTAAATGTGTCCGTTTCATGTTAAACATATAGGCCTAAATACTATTATACTATCACAAGTTGAGTCTGCTGTTCTAGCCTGCCAATACATATGCAGTATGTTTTAAACTTGTATTTAATTGGTCACTAGATAATTCCGACAGCACCCAGTCCCCTGCACTGTCTACACTTATTGGTATTAACTTTAGTACCAGGTTTAACCCTGGTCTTCTTCGTCATTAAATTGTCGGATTTAAGTCAAGTTAATACCGTAGCGCATTCTCACTGGCATTTTAGTTCCAATACTAATATCGACCATTTTTAGTACCGGTTCTAAGTAAGATAAGTCCGGTGGTGTGGACATGATTTAAGATCATTTATCTGGAAAGACCCATTGGAATTTGAAATCTTTTATTCTTGTGATTGTTGAAATGCAGATACGGCCTTGTGACTTTTAACCCTTGATATGCAGGCTTAAAAGTATGTCCAAGTCTAGTTATATTATAGCCTTGTCAAACCTATCTGCTGGTATTGGAATCAGATGTAACTTCTATCTGAAAATTATCTCAGTGTGTTTTACTCGGAAACTAATGCTGCTATCTTACTTCAAACACAACTTTAGTTTAAAATGTTTTTAGGAAGATTTACACAAAATTTAGTGGACACACAAAACTAAAGGCAGTTCTCTCACAAAATGATGTACATACTATTTTCTAGCATGTGGATAGAATTGATTTTTTTTTGAGTTTGATAAAAACTATAAGCAATGGTTTATCTAAGCTCATACTGAATTTTTACTTTGAATGGAAATATAATAGGTGATTTCAATATAAACATTTTGTGTAATAAGAAGTATCTGCTGTCAATGTTTTGTGTTTGTACATATTGCATTTTTACTTTTATCTAATGGAACCTGATCAAGAATCTCAAGAATAACACAAAAATGATGAGCTTGTTTGATTGTTTTTGTTTATCTGAGAATACATTAAAATACCAGTCCTTAATCATCCAATATTTGAATTGATTACAAGATGACAAACAACATACTTTTTTTAAATTTTGTACTTTGTATTAATGTTAATCAATAACTTTGTAATATTAATATCATTATTTACCGAAACCATGGTGGTATAGTTTGTTATACTAACAAGTCGCCAATAATTCTCTCATTTAATATTCTGATTGTTATGATTGACATGATCGAGGGGAATGAACCAGATATTGGGAATTTTTATTTTCAATAACAGACCCATAAAGTTTAAAAACTCGTTTCTTTAATTGTTTTTAAAGCACAAAGTTTTGTATCATCTGAAACTAGATTCTTAATCGTGATGGGTTTGAATGAAACAATAGCACAGGGGTTCTCAATTAATTTTTTTGGCGGGCCATTAAGGAAAAACGCCAGTTCAATAATACCTCTTGGAGGCCAAATTAAGACCTTTTCAATGCTTTTGCTATATACTTCTATATTCCAGAAGCGATCGAAGGGCCAAATAAAAGTAGTTCGCGCGCCGGGATTTGGCCCGCGGGCTGCTATTTGAGAAGGCCTGCTATCAGCGTTCAAAATTCTGGTTGTCCGGTTGTCCGGGACAACCAAATCTAGCGCCGGACAACCTAAATTAATGCTGTGGTTGTCCGGCGGACAACCATTATTTTTCAAAGTCAAATAAACATACTTCTTAGTATGTTTATTTCAAAACAGAACCTTCGATAAAATTGTAAAATTTTTGAGCATTTTTCTTCAATTCCCTGATCGCCTTCAAAAATATGACTTTTTATCAATTTGCTGTTGAACAATTTTAGAAGTATGTGTCTCGTAGTTGTCTGTGCGCTTGGGAGACCTTTTTTTTTGCTTGTCAGTTTTGAAAAGCTACGTCAAAAATTTTGGGGTACTTTTTGAGTCTGGCGCCGCGCCTGACGGACAACCAAATTTCTGACGGACAACCAAAAGTTACAACCTGGTTGTCCGTCGGACAACCATGTTTTTTTCCTTAATTCGAACGCTGCCTGCTATAGCATTTTACATATGGAAAATTAGGTTGTAATCAGCCCAGTTTTCCGGTGAGTTTTCCTGCTAAGGCCGTATGGCGTGCCATTGGTGCAGGAGCGGTGGAAATTGGCACAATGAGTTTCTGAAAATGTGTGAGACAGATATTTTTCTATTTTTATTGAGCCAATTTTCAGCTACAGCTAATTGGTGCAGCACCTCTTCAACTTTGTCAAAATTGCTTGAATTGGCGCAAGTTCAAAAACTTTTATGGGAACACTGGTTGATAAGATCAAAATTGCTTACATGTGACTCATTTCCCTTGATCATGCCACATATAGTGATAATTCAGATGGCATGTTTGCTTGGGGTCCTTTCTGGCAGGTATTGTTCACCTGTTTTGATCACCAATATTACAACATTTATATGATACAATATCTGGGAAACCCCACCATCTGTTGCAACTTTTGATCATTTCATTTATTTTGATCTGTCTGCACATTATATTATGAGACCTCTTAGAGATAGAGATATAGTAACATGTAGGTTATACCATTTATATTTACAAGCAGAATAGTATACGATAGTTTGTGTCTGTCAATGATATTACATTTGAAGCAAGTACATGGAATTTTAATTTTGGATGGTGAATTACTTCATTAAAGACACACACCCTCTTCCCCAGGAAATTATCTTACAGTTGTCCAAATCCTCAAAATGAATATCAACAAATCAAATTGTTTTGAAGGTTCATTGTTTATATGCAAATGTTAATGAACTTTTATGATATTTATACATCTGGTTGTAGCATTTTTTGATAATA
>JXSR01S011237.1:79248-103311 GCA_000969725.1 Ophiothrix spiculata
TCTTACATGTAATCCTATGGAAACTTGAAACAGAAAAATGTCTGTATCTCTTAAAGGAAGCATTATTTTTTTTAAACATTTTTAGGGACTTTACATAGATTACATACACAGATAGGCCTATATTACATACTTAGATCACATGCTAAAATAGATTACATACATGGATTACATACTTATACTTCAACAAGAATAAGTATTCATGATCCCAGCTGTTATCCACCATTGCACCTCTTTTATAAGCGTGAGGTAAGTGATGGTTCTCAATTATGCTTGTAAATTGATTGCTTTTTCTTGTTGTCATTTTCTATAGGCCCTATTTAAAAAAAACAATGTTCTAAAATTGCTTCTTTAAAGTCAATTTGTTTTGCTAATGGGATTTCATGCATGGGTACTGAGCCATCGGCTCTCTGGTTTGTAAAATAAGATAAAAATCAAAAATTTGAGAAATCTGTGTCTAGATATAGATTCTAAAAAGTATAATGGTTCGAACTTATGCGTAAAACTGTGGGCCCAAAAAACATGATTTTTGGACTTTTGGGCCAAAATCACCCATTTTAGTCCAAAATGGACCTCACTATTATGTTCAGTATGCAAATCTGCTGCTAGAAATATGTACTTTTCTTTGGATTTAATTATCCATTGCTGAGTTACAGGGCAAAAACCATTTCTGAAAAGGAAGGGTCGACAGGACCCTTAACTTGACCCCAACACTAAAATTTTGATGGAGACCAAAAGTACATTCTTTGTGTTTTGTAACTGCCTCTTTCCTTTTACTCTTTATCCTCTTTTCCATGATGTTTTCCTGGTCTGTTTAGTGGTTGGTGTCTAAGGGACACAGAATACCCTCCTGTGTAAGCGCTGTGGCTCACACACATCACCTTAAGACCTACAAATGGTAAAGGGACAGGGTGTATTTGTACAGGTTGGAAGTATCCATCTCTCTTTCAAAGTGATTAGACCATATTTTTTGTGGTGGGAGGATCCTCACCACCATCACTTGTAAGTCTGCTACCTTCACAGAATGTAATACCTGGATCGACGGGAACATGTGAGGTTAAGTATCTTGATCAAGTACACGTCACACATTGGTCAGCAGATTTGAACAACCCATCGTTCTCAATACCCAAATAAATAACAATTGGGGACCGCGAGTCCACACATACCTGAGGTAATAGGATACATTATAAACTAGGGTTGTCCAATGCTATTATTGTTATTCTTTTCATTTTTTCTTTTATTTTCCTTCTATTTCCTCTTCATTTTCTTTCTTTTCCTTTATAATTTATCCTCTTCTCAGTCTTCTCTGCTATGCTTATTCTCCTCTTCATATTCCCTTTGTTAAGATAAAGTCATCCCTCTTCCATTCGTAGTTTGACCATCTGTCTCCATACTGTTCCATTTGGTATCTGCTCTGCATTTAGTTCTATATAGGCACACATGCATGACAAACTGAAAAGCATGAGAAGATAAGAGAATGCAGCCAAAAATTATACAATTTTGCCATCTTGGAACTGCTGCCCCAATTTTGGTCCCATTATGTAACCTATATGTCTTTGACATGAAAACTTCAGTACATTTTCCTGTTTTTTGCATAGAGTAAAGTAGTAAATACCAGTTGAGTTGGGGTTGATAATTATTGTATTGTATATTTTGAACAAAATGTTTTTAAACTTTACAATTATCATTAATACCTTACATTAATAACCTGCGCAACAGCGCGATCCAATCTAATGAGATTATTTCTACTTTTACGCAAAACTTGTGTGGTAATTATCAGGTAACAATGACTTTTTAAAATGACCTGCATGAACGCAGTGCCTGCGATAATAGCGTGTATGCTTCAAACGCAACAATACGCGCACACAATGATATCGGGGGGTCACGTTTGACTAAACACAACGCGGAAGCAGTGCTTGAACTGATCAATGTTTTTAGCAGATGGCAAAGAAACTAAATTACGGTCATTGTTTAAAATCTTTTCTTTTGGAGCTACGCTCCCTCAGAAAAGTACCTCGGCCCAAAACAAACACCTCTGATTTTAAACAATGACCTCAAAAAAGATAGTGCACAGTTATTATTGTCTAATTAACTGCTTGGAGTAGACCTAAGTTTCAATGACCTGACTCCTTTATATGGAAAAGACCCAGCAAGGCAATGTTATGATTTCAATTAAATCTTGGACAAGAAAATTCTGTGCCTTGTGCAAGTAACATAGCTATGATTGTAACTTACACAGATACTACACCACACTTTGCTGCGTACAATGTTGCATTATTCTGGATTGTCGATTGGAATATTATTGTTTTCGCCCGTAGTACGAAATGAAGTTTCCTGAATTTGCGGCTTGTTCATAGTGTACAATCACAAACAAGCTTCGGTTTTGACTTTTTTACCATGGTATAGTAAAACCTGAATCTTTGCCGAGTAACCTTTGAAATGACATAGTTTTATTCACCTGTTATCATGATTTTGCCAAGTACTTTGTGGCTGTGAAAGGTGGTGAAACCAAGCGAAATGGAAACATTAAAATCAAACATATAATCAAGTGTACAAACGTGTAAACATGTTAGGTGATCCGAGGTATGGGGATTTACTGCTTCACGTTAGCTTTCATCGCTTAATTACAGTGTGTATTGTTATCTATTTGTTGCCAAATTGTTTTGTTTGTTTGTTTTCTCCATTGCAAAGGTGTGGGAAACTTCCGATCTGTAATCTTTTTTGTAGATCTTGAACAACACTTTACTAGGCAAGAATGCACGACAGAAAATAATAGATCAGGCCAAAGAAAAAAATGTTACGTTGCCATCAGTTAACAGACTGCAAAATTGGAATAATCAAGCTTGAATTAGGGTTAGAAGAAAACTGTTTTTAGGAGTGACTACTGAATAGAGACATTTGTTAGGGAGTTAATTATGCATATTTCATGTTGCAAGTGAAATCGGGCATATCAGTTTGCGCACTGAAATCGTTCCATACACCACCGAAGGGCCAAGTGAATTTGACAGAGCAATCAAATTCACGGCAAGTGCACAGGCATGCAAGTGCATTGATTTTGTCACCTATCCTGCACAAATTTGTATCGAGTTCATACACAACAGAAGTAAAACATGAATATAATAATATACACACTTTTATATAGCGCATAATTACCTAAACAAGATCTCAAAGTGCAGCTGCCTATTATTACCGCTACCATCCGGAAATCGTCACAATCATATCGCATCAGTTAGTGGTGTTACCAGGCAAGAGTGCATTCGCTATCTGCACTTAGATCGTAATATTCCCCATAACAGCTCCCCAATATTGCTCGGGTCGACGAAGCAAGTGTGATAAAGTGATTTGCTCAGGTTCACAACACGTTGGCACTAGAGGGGCTGGAACTCACAACCTTTTGATTATAAATCCTGCACTGTTCTGCTAGATCACACGTGCCCTGAGAAAAGGAAGTGTTGCAGCCTAATTGGCTATGTTACATGCGGAGTTTCAAAATCCGCCTGAACTCTGCCTGTGCATCCTCAAACATATGAGGTTGCACAATATTGGAAGAAAGAAAGAGTGTACCAATATGTCTACAAGTTAAATCAAGTCACCGGGTACTGCCCAGGATTCTTTTCACTTAAGGGGCCTCTGATGACCATATGGCCAATATTACCACAGGCTAAAATGATACTTTTTGAAATATTCCAAGTGTTGAGAGCCACAAGGCCGTATTTGCATGGGCAACAAAGAGCCAGAAGGCCACACAAGAGCCTTGTGGCTCTTTTATTTTTTTGCAAATAAGGCCTTGTGGCTCTCAACTCTGGATTCATTAAACTGGAATTGGAAGTTGTTAAAAATGGTAAAAATTGCAAAAATTGTCATTTAAAGGCAACATAAGACAGTTTCTTTTAGGGCCTATAAGATGAATGCATTGTGCAGTAAATAACAAGCGTGGCTTGACGGCAGGTAAAGGACTGTATAGATAAGTATTAATGTGCGTGAACAATGGGCTTTATCGGTTTGCCATGCTTGTATGGGTTTCTGTAATGGGCCTAGTGATAAGTGCACAGACTGTGTACACCTTAATTGGCTGCACTTTGTTCAAATTCTCAAAGCTGCTTTTTGTTAAGTTTCTGAAGTCGAACCTACAAGCTTGGTGACCTAGTTGTGGGATACCACCAAATGATATTAGCCTTAGTGCCTAATCTTTGTGAAAGTACACATACAAGTTCAAATCCTGCTTTTCTGGAATTGATGTAATCAACATTGCTTTAAGTATTTCAAATATACAATGACATAAAGAAGTATTTGTTGCTGACATGAAATGAATCTTCATTGTTTTCTTAAAATGCCAAGTCATTTTTGTACCAAAGTTTAAAGCTGAAGTTTATTAACACGAGTGCTCTGAAACAGAGGCAAATTGAGTTTTTGATCTCAAAAATTTGTATCTGTGTATACTATAATGCTTTGGTGTGTTTGTGTTGCGCCAGTAGCAAAGATTTAGCCCCATTTACGTATACCATCTTAAGGATATATATACTTGTTGCATTCTCTGTAACTTTGTAAAATACAGATGATTTATTGTGTATCGTGCTTCTTTCTAGTCCTCGGCATGCTGTACAGATGCCCCCGACCACTTGATTTGTTCTGTTCCACTCTTAGCATCATTTCTGGTCCTTTGTCAACCTCAGGAGGTGCTGAACCTTGTTTAGCCCACAAATAACCATCATAGGCCGGATCAGCTCCCCAAATTTTGCACAGACTTCTACAAAATTAGCAGTTTCATAGTATCCCAAAATTACAAGCATGCTAAACTTTGGCACCACCGGATTCAAAATTGAGAACCTTTCCTGTTTCTAAATTGATTGCTTGTTTGTTTAAAAAGAGAATCTTTAAAATATGGATTCTTTAATTTTAATTGTTTGTTTATCCGAGTTGGTTCTTAGGGGCACATGGGATCCAAGACAAAGTCATATTTAGCACTCAAAATATCTGTTCCAGGATTGTTTTGCTGAAATACGGAAGAAGTCATTACATTCTATCACATGTTGAAAGAAAGTTTGTGAAAATCTCTATCTCTCAGGGCAGCTATTCACAAACCTAACCTGATATGATTTTATTATCTTCAAAACAAAACTAGTATTGTACTCCTGGTGTTGGTTGATTGTGTCAACTTTTGTACCAGTTGAATTCATGTTAGCCCATCAAAGGCGCCGGACTCTATTGTCAGGTATTGTTGCGCTATTGTCGCGTTCCGGGATAAAAATGTAGCGATACCACTTCAGGAAAGAATTAGAATCAAAATTGTTATTGCTTGTCGTTTTCAGGACTTTCAAGGAATGTTTAATAGTTTCCAACAATGCATTTGGATACATATTAAATGCACTTTTTCTTTTTGCTACAGATTTTTGTATCATTTTGAATTTCAAAAAAAGGATGTTTATATTGGGGGGGTTGACTTCCTAATTTTGGGATTTACTTTTTTCTTTCCCTGAACCAAAGAAAAAAGTTGGATACGTCTTTTCTGATGATATTTATCAGTGCTTCAAATCAGATCATAATTTGATGCACAAATCCATATTTGTATTGCAATGTAAGATTGTGCTATTTTCAATTTTTGGATCTTTAGAGGCCGAAACTGACTATACATAAATGACATTTTGAGAAAGCATGTTTGAAAGGTTAAAATTGAGATTGAGAAAGGTTAATTGATAAAAACACAGAAAATACCAAACCAAGTCTTAACCTTTATGCTGGCATATATGAAGGTGGTATTTGAGTGTCATTCTTAGAAGACAGAGAAGTTTAAAAATGCAAAAAAGAGGATATAACCAGTTGTGGTAGAAGAATATGACAAATGAAGTAATAATAATAATAATAATAATAAAGCGTTTTTATAATGCGCAAAAATCATCCTGGAGGATCTCGAAGCACGTGAAAACAGGGGCAATGAACAAAGACAAACACGACGAAAAATTAAGAAACGGGGAATGCCTGACGGAAGAGATGAGTTTTTAACTCGGATTTGAATTGCCTGAGAGAGGATATGTTACGGATGTTGTTTGGGAGTGAATTCCAAACAGTGGGGCATTGAAACCTAAATGAGCGCTCACCGGCAGATTTGAGATCTGAGTTTGGTATCTTGAGATTCCTTTGAGAGCCGGAACGTAAAGTGCGGGGTGGATTATAGATGTGTAAAACAGATGAAAGGTAGGTTGGAAGGGTGCCTTCGAAGTGATGGAAAGCAAGGACACATAATTTGAACTTAATCCGAAAATCAATAGGCAGCCAATGAAGTTCTTTGAGGATGGGAGTAACATGGTCATATTTTCTCTTTTTGGCGATGAGACGCGCGGCGCTATTTTGAATGCGTTGAAGCCGGTTGGTTAAGTAATGTAGGGCATAGCAGTTTTAGAAAATGTTGAATTCATGTACTTAGGCTACATGTTTCATCATGGTAAACTACATCAAAAATGACAACAGATAAACACTCAAACAGAAGGGCTCATTGGGTAGGGGGGGTATAGGCATTTTGTCACCTATAAGACCATCCTTCACTGATTAATCTATCTGGGTACAAGGTGTATTACATATGGCTGTTATTTCTCTAAATATTCCAAAAATGTTTACCAAAAATGGGACAAATTTTGGCAATATTTAAAAAACTCAAAAAATGATTTGTTTTGTGGAAAACATTTTGGGTTTACTTTTTGGGTCTGAGCTCCAACTCTGTTGCTCCTTGCAAATTTGCACTGATTTATGGGAAGGTAAACCGATTAGGCCCACAATTTCTGGGGCACCTGTACTTTTTTTGACCTACAAACGATGTGGGTTGAATTTGTATTTTTTTTAAATATTAATTGGTTTATTTTATGATTCAATTTAGAAACTTATTACTGAGGATTTCATCATAATTATCAAGATTGGCACTGTTGCATAAAATAAATACTTAGTTATTATTCCACCTTAATGTGTTTGCTTGAATGTAAAGAAGAAAAGTATACAATGCACATAATGAACTTGTAACTTGTAATGAGTTTTCTTCAAAAGAAGCTGTCTTTTTTCCATTATAATCAGTGTATTCCCATTCAAGTTTTGAATTTGGTAGTTAACTTGTTGCCTGTCGTTATACATGCGCTACAAAGAGTCCAGCCCGTCTCATTTTTATAGTTCATTGATTGGCTTTATTCCATCGTCCTATTCTCATCGTTAATTGATTTGACTCTATTTCTTCTCCCCATTTTTGTCCTTAATTGGTGGACTTTTATTCCATTCACTTCTGACACTCATTAGTTCTGGTGGTTAATCTATTACATATTTCAAAACTTAATTGTTCAAGTAGTCTGAAGAAATGCACGGAAAGTTTGGTAACAAGAAGGGTAATTATCAACATATGTATCTTAGTTGTGTACTCTTGTAGGGAGGGTGTGTGTAGTTAAGGCTGCAATAACATAGAACTATACTATTCAGGTATACGGTGCATGATTTTACTTGGGCATGCGTATAGAGTCAATCGAACACATGAATTTGATGCTACCGGGTCACATAAGAGGACACTTTTCGCAAAAACCATATAGCTCGCCGTGCCTGTTTAACATATAGCCATTGAATTATAGCGTATACCTAGAGATGCCACATTTCAGAATAAATTCTGAATTCAGAATTTTTCAATTGGTTTAAGCCTAAATTCAGATTTTTTTATTGGTTGTTTCATGTACAAAGGTATAGGCATTTTGGTTTTTCACATTCTTTCGAAGTATTTCAGATTATTTGAACACCAATGAGTGGCATCTCTGTTACCGAATCAAGTTGTAGGTCTTAAATTTCCAGTGTGATGTCATCATCATTATCTGTGGGCTGTGGAGCAGGTGTCTACCGGGGGAGATAGGGACGTGCTGCAAGTTCGGGTAGCAAAAATCAGGCTCTCTGATATTTCAATTGGTCCTTTTTCTTTGCAAAATGTGGTATTTTATGAGGTTTTTCCAAACTTTGCAGCAAATAATGCAAATTAGAGCATTTAGTTCGCAAAACTCAAGAAAATTTGAGCCAAAATAGTGAAAATTTGGGAAAAAAACATGCAGTATTTTGAATAAATTTGACTCGAAAGTATGTGAGATTTGGTATATGGATGGGTCCCTTTTTCTTTGAAATTGATATTTGGATTAGTGGCTTATTCAAATTTCGAGAGGCCCGTCCTTACCTAAACCAAATTTGATACATCATCCTCCCCCTTTTCCCCACGGGTTGTCTACAAGGGTGATTTGCCACTTTAACCTCTCATGTACATTACTGTCGTAAAAAAGGGTGAAGATTCACATTGAACAAATAAAAAACCATGCTCTCTATTTGCAACCCCAAGATTCAACATCCATGTGACATTGAATGCCTTTACAACCCAACGTGGAGGGTTAGAATGAAAGGGTTAAAAAAGGACAAAATTGATTAAGGATCAAATTGTGTAAGGACTATTTGACCCTTATACTATTTGACTGAAGGATACGCATAGTCTAGCGGTATAAGACCTAACTTTTAATCAGTGGTCATTGAGCGTCGTCAATTCAAATCCAGTGGGAGGCATGTGTAGTGTCATTGAGCAAGATACTTACACTCATGTGTTCCTCTTTACCCAGGTGTCAATTGGGTACCAGCATTTTTCAGTGCTGGGAAGGTAACAGACCCACGGTGACAATGGCGATCCCCTCACCGCAAATATAATTAAAAACAAAAGTGAAGTCTGGCCCAGTCGCTTCGAAAGAGAAATGGGCACTCCAACCTATGTAAAATACAGGCCGTCCCTTTTACCTTTACCTTTTTTTTTTAGTACAGGCCTGAGGACAAACCGGGTGTGGACGAAATGGGAAATAAAACTGATAGTTTGAACTATATTTATTGTCTCTGAGTTATTGCACAATGTAGGTAATAAAAAGACAAAATTGACTTTGTGTGCAGTATTGGCAGTAAAGCCAGTCTGTCCATTCATGCTAGGACACGGCCAAATCCATGACGACTTGCATGCCCGATCATTCGTCACTATTTTGATAAACCTCAAACAATTGCGTAAATCCACCGTCCCTTTGAACTCCCACTGAATAAAACAAAAGATGGTTTTGTTTTATTGTCCACATGAATAATTGGGATCAGTTCTGGCTAAATCCAGTGATTTATGTTGTCCTTTTTGCCATTGTCCATCTGCACATGTGTAAAATTTGGAGCTCTAAAAACACCCACTAATTTTTAGTATCATGCATTTTATTAAAGTACATGTGGTATTTACGTAGAACAGAGTGTAGTAATATATGCCCATCTGCTCTTAACTGGACTAAGGGTCAAAACATAGTTCTTTTGAACTATCAAAAATTTGGTGCAACAAGTCTTTGTTATTACATTAATTCCAATCCATCTTCTAATCAATAACGGATACTTGGTGTCGGAATTCACCAAACATTTGACATCAAAGAAATTTTTTTTTTGGTGTATTTATTTTTCATCACCAAGCCTCCGTTATTATTAGAAAGTGCATTGGAACTATATATCAGATTATAAGATAACAAAGACTTGTTGCACCAATTGTTTGATAGCTCAAAAGAACTATATTTTGACCCTAACAGATACTGGATGTCTCAGAAAAAAAACTTACAAAACATTGTTACAGCTGAGTTAGCAGATCTAAGACATTACACAACACTTTATTCAACTTCAAGGGAACATACAAAATTGTGAAATCTAACCAGACAAATTTGAATCCAAATATTTGAAAAAACATATCATTTTTTTAAGTTTGTCAAATAGCTTGCTCAAAAACTTTGGGAGTTTGTGACAAATTCATTCATCATTGTCAGGTCGCATTGACATTATCACACATGTGGATTTAGAAGTCCAGAATTTATATATAGGACTCTTCTTAACCACAGCTGCAAATAATTTGGTTTAGGTCATTTTTATGATCATTACTCAATAACAGCGTTATAGTAATGACCAGCATTTTGTATTTTCTGAAAACAAGGAGCAGTATAAATGCTAATTGCTAATATTTATGATGGCTGAAGTATAGTCATATATAGAATTAGTTTCGTTCCTCTGATTTCCAATGTAATTGACAAAGCTGAACCTAAGCTTATTTTAAGAGAATGCTTCAAAACTCAAAAGAACAATGATAACCACCCAGAATCGTTGGTTCCGTCGACTGTTCCGGGTGGTTGCCATTTTTCGGTTAAGGTTTAACGTGACCCTTAATGCCATAGTTGGACACTGGGTTGTACAGGCTTTTAGGTAGAGGACAAAGCACTAAACCAGGAGTACATAATGATAGCATGATTTTATTAGTGGCATAATTCTTAGAAATAATACGCCTGTCTATTGTTTTTCCGGCCATCAAATACCTAAGCACAAGTGATGTGCAATGCAGATGTCTGGACCAGCTGGGAACAAAGTATGAGGGTTTCAGCAGTGTTGATGTAATTGTTTGGGCAGGGAATTGAAACCAAGATCTAGTAGATGGAGAAGTCTTGTGGTATTTAGACTTGGACTTTGTTGACAACTTGGCACTTGGAGATACCTTGTTCTCCCAAGAAGTTAGTTAATGTTGATGGGAAATCTGTCAGCATTGAAGGAACATGTTATAATGAGAGATTCCAGCCATTGGTTCCCAAGTTAAGCTTTTTTTTTCATTTTTCTCAAAAATGCAAGCACATTTGAAAGAATGGTTTGGAGGTTTGTAATGTGTACCAGTCAAGGATTCTTACCAGCTAGAAAACTCAATTTTAATAGAGGTGACCTTGAGGATAAAAAGTTGATCATTTACATCTTTAAAGATTTGTTAGTATGGGTAATTTGCTACTCTTTTTTACACATCTGCCACTGTATACTGGTACAGCAAGCTACCCATGCTATGTTCCGGGGTGGGGGTGAGGTTCTCACATTGACATGGTGTATGTATGTATGTACGCTTGGTCTTCAGGGGTGGGGTTTTTCAGATTTTGGTATAGCGATAGGGTGGTTTTCATCACAGATGAATGTGCCCAATCTGCCTTAATTTGGTATATTTGGGGGAAAATTTGACAAAAGCACCCAGTTTGCGTAAAATTAAGTGCTTTTCAGTCAAATTGTTATATTGATTGGTGACTTTTTAAGTAAAAAATAGGTTTAGAGTGGCACATTCACAAAATTTTGAAGTAACTTATCCCAACCCCCGGGTTTATATCCATTTTGTTGTGTCTTGTGCCATCACCATTTTAAAAAGTTTTTGTTAGTTCCTTATTCAAACTCTTAAAAAGAGGGGGGGGGGGAATCCTACAAATACAGTTACCATGTTGAGAAAGAAATCCACTTTTTACCAAATAGCTTTTTTGGAAGAAACATTTTATTGATCAATACAAAATGTAATAAACAGACACCTTAATTAAACCCTCCCTTTTTTTCCCACAGAAAGTTGCATTTAGAAACCCCCTCTATGATCATAGATTTTGGTGAATGTCATACCTATCTGTGTGATGATACTGGGCCCTTCCCTTATCAAGAGTGTGGGGCCAATTCACCTTTTTGTGGTATTGATTGCTATATCTTTCATAATATAACCAACTTCGATTACATTACATCAAAAAGTTGCACCCATTGGGCTCTATATGAAAGCAATGCGGCAACGTGGATAGACATTGCCGGGTGTTAACTAACTATAGTTGTGTAGTAACAGTTTCTTTTGATAATTATCACCTCCAGTGAAGGTCATTGCCAACTTGGCACCAGGCTCAACAGATCCTGACACTTTATCAATAGCGCTATCTATCACGCCATAGTGAGGCGGCCATCCGTGCGACAGCATATATCAGTATGATGGCGACAAGTCCCAAATTCTCAGACGCTCCAACAACATGGCTCATTGTGTCAAGAACAGGTTTTCCATGACGAAGCGATCGATGGGTGATAAAAACCGTTCCGCTCGTAGAGCAAAAATAAAAGGTAGAAATTAAGACCGCTTTTCATCGTGGTGTGCCTGTGTGTTGTATAATGAAGGGCGGTTAGATGTGAAGTTGGAAGAGAAAAGAATTTGACAAATTTGTGGTTGTCAGATATAGCTATTTATATTTTATCACTGTAAAACATGCTCATTACATTGATTTACCAAGATTTACCGAAACTGATATGGAAGTTTCTTTAAACATAAACCTCTTGTGTGATAATTGTTCATGGATTAGCGCAAAATCGGTGTGCACTTTTGCACGCTTTATTAGCAGTACCGCCTGCGATTAATCTAATGCGCCATCATAAAATTTGCGATTTAATAAGGCACTTGATGACTGGGTAGGAAATCACAAAGCTGGTGCGCAACTTTGCACTTTTTGTGGTCTAAATGATGGGTTAATTGGCTCTGTTTAGATTGCTAGGATTAGGCAAAATATAAATTGATTATTTCTTTTGATCTTATACCTTTTTCATAAATTGTGTAAAGATGCAAATGAATTATTTCATATGCCTGTATTCTTTGAAAATAAGAACTGTAATACAGGAGTGTTTTAATTATTCCAATTTACAAAAATACTTATTCTTTCTCTAACTTCTAGTCATGATGTCAAAAATATTTGCAAGCATTTGTGTTCTAATATGTGTCCCGTCATATCGAAAGGTACCTTAAGGTAGGCATAGTAAATTCTGAGATACAGGTCATTGAAGCTGAGCATAGTCAAAAATGACATCCAAGGTTGACATCAGAAATGTTACCTTTAAAGAGTATTCTATCATATTAATCAGGCTCCAACATCTAAAACATAAGACAAATGTGTTAAAAATCAAGATAAAAATCCTCTCTCCATTCAAGTTTTACTCAGTACAAAAACTTTAAACTCGATTTTCTCAGAATTATAATTTTCCGAATCAGCCTAATAATTTCTACCAATTTGGATATAACTCTGCAATTGAACATCCAATAACCAAAAGCAAAGTGTCATTTTAAAGCTTAAAATATAATCTTTGAGATGAGATCAAAAAATCGGACCCTTAAGGTAGGTACCTTTCGAAATGACAGGTCACATATGTTAAGTTTGTTTTCCCAAACTAATATTCCTCATTTGAATTTCAAGACCATTTATTTAGTTCTTGATGCTATGCATGCACATGAATTGTATAAATGTAAGGCAAATAACAGTGATCTAGATAGAATAATATTTCTAATATGTGTGTAATTCTGTCCTGTTGAGAGAGCAATAATGATAAAGTTGAAAGCACAAAATCCAAAATTCATTTTTTCACAAAAATACTGCAGTATTTCATTAACACAGTATTCCTAATTATGAATACACTTGTAAGACATTTCAATATATCAATAAATTTTGTTCCAGATTTTTTAAATGTATACAATATTTACTGCTGCTATCTACTAAAGACAGCACGCAAAGAGTAGAAATTGTGATATAATTAGCTCTTGTAAATTTGACTTTTTTGAATATTCTCAAGAAATATGCAGTGGCTATGATAAATACTTTAAGTTCACAAGTTGATGCATTCTTCTGTCTACTGAAGACAGCAGACATAGAATTGTGATATGAAGCCACTTTTTTTTGGTTTTTGAACCTATTCAGTTACAATGGACAATTCTTGTATATGGTTTGCCAGAGGCAGTGCTGTCTACTGAGGATAGCACACATGTATAGAGTAGAAATTTTACTTTAAAGTTTCCATTAAAGGAAAATTATAAAGATTTGCTTCAAAAATAGATTTGAGATAAAACAGAAGAATTATTTGCTAACTTAGAGCATCCATTTGCATATTTTCCCCTGAACTTGTTTTCAAATGGAGCAAATGTACCAGTACACTTTCCCATTACTAATACATATTGAATTCGGGATTAATATAATTTAAGTAAATAGTGGGCTTGTTTCTGGATAAATTCACCTGTACAATAGCTCAGCTCACCTCAATAACTTGAAGGGGTGCCATAGTGTAGTCGTTAGTGATCTCGCCTTGCATGCAATGGGTCGAATTCAATTCTCGGGGAGGGCTTCCATGCCTGGATGGAATCTTGGAATCTTTGCCAAGATGTATGTCTTACTTAGTTGGAGCATTGGGTCAGATATTTGGTCTTCTCTGACCCTTGCATGAAGTATTTTGAGTTGGATAAATATTTCATGAGAGATTGTCTTCCTTCGGAGTGGACGTAAAGCCAACAGTGCCGTGTACAGGAGAGTCATTCCTGTGCATGTAATCGCAGTCAGTGTTGCAAAGTGTAGGATATTCTACCCGTGATTAAAAATGTAATGCATGATTTTGATTTGACAAAAACCTCATTCAAGCTAAATAAAATGAAGAGTACCGCATAAATATACACTGAAAATTTCACTTGATTCCGACCATTCGTTTCCAAGTCGCAATCTTTTCAGCATTTTGAAAATCCCTATCTATAAGGCTACTGTGTTGTAATTGTTGGGGCCCTGACAATAATTAGAAAATGACATATTTCCTCTCTTTTCTCAAAAATGAAAGCACATGTGAAAGAATGTTTTGTGGATACCAGTTGAGGATTCTTATAAGCTTAAAAAACTCAATTTTAATAGAGGTGACCTTGAGGGTGAAATGTGGATCAGGAAGTGTCCCTTTAAATTTTAGGGGATATTTTTTTTTTTGGGGGGGGGTAAAGTTTTATTTAGATTTTGGGAGAGTTGCGGCCTTTCCTCCAAAAGGGATTACAGGCTTGGGCGACAAGTATCAATTTCATATGTTACCTACATGTATTGGATATATTAATAACCAACAGTAATAATAATTAAAAACTTGCGAACCTCATTAAAATATCTCAAATTCTTTTGTTCATTTTATTAAATTCACTAAGGCTGATGCAAAGTCAATATTTTTGATGAATTACTCTTGTTTAAGTTAAATGATTTTTATAATGAACAAAAATTATATTTTTCTGAAGCTTGAAATGTATTTTTTTCTATGCAGAATTACAATCCTGATATTTAGAATTTTAAAGGGCTAGATGTAATATGACATTTTTGTAGACATTTTCATTCAGAATTTTCATCACTTTGTAAAATGATGTCAACACATTTTATCAATTTCGATGGTTTTTATAGACCTCAAGCTACACTGTGGTATTAAATTACAAAAATATGGTAATAATAACCACCCCACCCCTCTTCCACGCTTGGTAAAACATGTTACCAAAATACAAGTACACTGGCGGTCAAAGGTGTTTGTGTATGTTTTCAGATTTTATATTTCACATATTATAGATCTAAAGAACTTGAACAAGAATAGCATTCAGGTGTGTAGCCAGGATTGCGTACCCCCGCGGTGCACAATAAATCCTATTCCAAAACGATGATGGATCAGGGCCCGCCAGGGGCACCTGCCTAAATCAGATGGGTCACCAAAAAATGTATTATTACCAGAAATTAGGACTACTGCGCCCTTTTCGTTGTTTTCCCATTGTTTTTATTTTTATTTTTTATTTATCCCATTTTGTTGTTGTTGTTGTTGAAGACCCCCGGGTGCGTGCGCCCCTTCAACACCCCCTGGCTACGCCAATGTCATTTATCTGAAAATGTTTTTTACGGTTACACGGTGATAACGATCATTGAAGAATAAACTACATAGGTACATATAGAAAAGCGTGTGTAGTGTATTTGTAAATGGAAATCGACCATTTTTATGGTTATGTTAGATTGAATATTCAGAGGAAATTAGGATTATTCATGTTGGATACATATGGCACCTATAAAAAAACATGATTTTTTTAGAGTCTTTGTCGCTTGATATTATAATTAGGTTTTTGCACATATTTAAACGTGCGCAAACACTTTTCACACCAGTGTAGTTTTGTAAGACTAAATGCTTATTCATCAGATACAGACCTATTGGTATGTGTTCATCAAACTAAAATGTTTTTTTTTTAATTATTGGGTTGATACCACCCTTAACATGTATTTAGAAATATTGCACAGCTCCAGGTGTCATATTTCATGGACAATCAAATCCACCATTACCATTTAGTGTGAAATTTATTGGAATTGTTTAATTGAATTATTACTTGATTTGTAAATATAGATAAATACACACAAAGAAATGTATTAACAATTGTCATTACCGCATTTTGAAATCGTCATTCTACAGGTGTTAGTTGCAGATTCCCTGTAAGTTATCATTTTTATGAGGAATTTTTACGATCAAAACGTGTGATGTAGTCAAACATGTTATAACAGGCTTGTAAATTGTATTTGTTGGTAATTCATTTGTTGGTTTTAAGAAACTTGGGACTAAATGCACTTTAGGACCACCTGAGATTTTAGAAACAGCATTTAGTTTAGTTTTATGGTTAGAGTCAGTTTTTAGTGTGAGGATGAGAGGCAATATAACTCAATGATTATAGGAGCCTGGTTCGATTTTTCGAAATTAAGTTTTCAATGACAATTGAAAGATGACCACCCAAGAGGTCTAAATTTCAAATTTCAGCTTTATCAGTCGAACCGTTTTGATTTTATAAGCAATTTTTTATTTCGGAGCCACCTATACGTTACTATGTTAATTTAATTATGGTTACTAGACACATTTTCTTATATATCTCCAAAACGGAACATAACTCAGCCATGAAATTTCACATGGAGTATAAGTAAAATATGAGCAACATTTTGGTACCAAAATCTCAAAAAGATTGAAATAAACTTGAGGCAATCGGACCATGCTCCTTTTAGGTTGCTTATCTACGATGAAGGTCTCTTGAATCCAAATCTTACTT
Organism: Ophiothrix spiculata; assembly: GCA_000969725.1. Lineage (NCBI taxonomy): Eukaryota > Metazoa > Echinodermata > Ophiuroidea > Amphilepidida > Ophiotrichidae > Ophiothrix > Ophiothrix spiculata. Next base: position 95,954 of record JXSR01S011237.1, read on the forward strand.
CCACTGGCCAAATTTGTTATGGTAAAAGAAAACTTACTTGAACCTGGCAAATAGATACTTTGTACCCTTTTAGAGCAGGGATGGTTTGAAGAGTAAAAAGAGTCAGGAGATGAGTGTTGCTGTTATGTGGTACTTAACTAAGATTTGCTGTCTTCAGTAGATAGCTGAATTCAATTTGTGGCAATGGGCATGCACCATGAGTGCAATGGAAAATTTTAATACATAATTAATTCTTAGTTTATTTTAATTGTAATATTTGAGTAAAAAAGACTATAAATAACTGAAATATTGTAATTGTTGTGTTCTTAATCTCTATTTGATTTGTTGATAGAATCATCATGTGTTAAGTTCAAGCAATTGACTTTGTTATCATCATATGAGATGTTCCATCTGTGTGTTCAGGGCAGGCCACCATCTGTTGAATTTTGACACCAGTCATAAATGTCAAACAAATCATGATGATGGATGGATTGATAATGCTCATAAGAGTAAATAAGTATCCATTATGCTACAGACAAGTTAGGCCAAAAAAATAAATTGTTTGGTTGTCCGCCACAACTTTTTTTTGAGTGAGTGCGGGCGGGCGGATTGTTTTTAGATTTTTTTCCAAATGTAGGTCAAAGTTACACCAAATTATGGCCTCTTTAAAGATGCAAACAAGTCTGCTGTACCGAAAAATCTCTTTATACATGTTTAAAAACAGTATTAAAATGGAAACAAAATGAAAACAACTTTAAAAAAATTAGGCGCGGTATACTTATATACAGTAAAAACTGTTTTTCCAGTTTCAGAAAATAGGGGCGGACGGTCGAGGACAAACAAAAAACTTTTTTCTTGGCCTTATTGCGATTGTGCAGGAATAAACTGATGTTGCGAGTATGCATCTGTTAATTATTCAAATTTGGAATTACAGCATATTTGGAGGAGAGAAATAACTAAAACCATACTCTGGCAATAGAAGGGTACTTTGACTGAGAAATGTAATTATCGAACAACTAATTAAGCGCTGGTGCTTGGATAGACAGAATCCATCTATCCTCGACCAAGCTTTGCTCTTTACCGCTACGTTATTCTCCGCGGGAGCAGCTTAGTGAGGACAGAACAAATACCCATCAAAAGCAGGGAGCACTTTTGAACAGATTGCGAAGGAGACTAGCCGGAGACTACGAAAATTTGGTTCAAATAAATTCATCAAATTTGCATATCTTTAAAACCAAAGTTCAAAGCCGCCATCTTGTTTCCTCACTAAGACTAAATTTCCTGACCAATTTTTCTTGATTTTACTAAATATGTGACCCCGCATGTAAAAACCAACACCCATTAATAAACAAGTAGCAAATCAGGATCATTTTGATGCAATTAGATTTTTAGGAAATCTTACCATTTTTGTTATCCAACGTAAAACAGGTTTAAAATCTTCATTCTCAGCGAGAGAACCCGTCCGGAATTTCTTCTTCGTTGCAAAGTGAAATCGTCACACTGCGCCATGCAATGTGCGTCGCGTTACGCCCCGCGCGCAAGCTTTTTTTCCGCGTTACGCGCACTTGCGCGAGCGCATGGCCCAAAGAAATCAAACACACGATAGCTTGGGTAAACAAGCAATTTTATTTTCCTCAAAATGCTGCCGTATTGTTTAAAAAATCATGAGGCCGCTCAAATCAACTTTTCTAGTAAAGTAAATTATAGCTGAAACAAATTAACATTATCAAAGAAAAATAAAACAAACGCCAAATGAATGCTTGAAAATCACAAACAACTTGTTTTAGCACAGTATTTTGTTAATTCCTTCCATTTTTTATAGCTTTCAGTCCCGCTTTTTCAATTTGTTAAAATGATTAAAAATGTTTTCAGGGAGATAGAAACAACTACAATTTTTTTCCTTTCTCTAGTTCGTTTTCGTGCAAGATAATTATTGTTCCTGTCGTCAGGTCTGTATATAGATTTGCGTTTTATTATTATAGCTCCACTTGACGGTACCAGTCGGAAAATGACTTCCCCCGGGAGCTTGGGGGAATGGGAGGGAGATAACATTTTCTGAACAAAACTTAGGTCTATCCAAGAAAAAAATGTACTGCGATTTGTAATGAAAAAGAATGTTAATTTGCTAATTTTAGCTTAAAATTGTTGTGAAATCTGAAATGATTAAAAGTCGCGCAAAAATTTAAAACCTAGGCCTACTAAACTTCAACTATTTTCTTTTGCTTATAAGTTACCATGCAATTAAGCCTTGTAGGCCTTCAACTTTCAAGCCCTTTTTAACAAGGAATGTCATGAAAAAATAATATTATATAGCCTATAACTTAACAAATGGTTAAACATAGATAAACCTGATAACTTATATGAAACATAAAGGTTCTTTGACATATTCATGTTGTCAGCATTTTAATTGAATTGGCTTTATAAAATGCAATAAAATCAGGGAGATATAGAGAAACTTTATACTTTTAAAAAATATGGTTAAACCATTTCAAATTTTATTTTATTATTAATGCATTTGATTTAGAACAACTAGATCATGTATATAGATAGGATTGCCAATTCGAAATCAAGTCATCGCCGTGGAGACAAAAACTTATTCCAAACAAGGAAACACTTTTGAACCTTCGAACTCAGTTGTCCCATTTTCTTAACCAAAAAAATCATGTAGGCCTAAATCACTAGAATTGAAAATCGCACACACAAAAGACAAGACTAGATATACATTTTTATTTGAAATTTCTACACTTGAATCATTAGGTTCATGATATTTCATTTAGTATAAACTTTTCTTCAAATTACGCTTTAGTTGGAAGTTAACATCATTTCATACCTGCCAACTGTCCCGATTTTATCGGGATTGTCCCGATTTACAACTCTCAAAATGGTCAAAAATCGGGACGTCCCGATTTTGAGATATTGAAAAAAATAAAAATGCAAGGAAAAGTCGCCAATATTTATGGTCTTGTGGCATATATTTGGGCCAGAATCTCAAAAAAGCTGTTAATAAACACAAGGAAAGTCGAAAGCGGACATGTATTCAATAAATATATGTGCTCTTGGTACACATATTTGAGCCAAAATCTTACAAAAGTCGCCACCATTCTTCTTCTATTTTATTGGTGGTTCCCAGCTTCTTACATTGACTTCAAAACACTCAACACTTTTTAAAAAATCTTCAATGACACCTTAGAATCAAAAACGGGTAGGTAATTCCCAATTAATTTAGGTGCACCAACTGGCGACTGTAATGCCTCTGTAAAGGGTTGGAATCAATGTGCTTGCACCAAGAGAAATAAGAGCTTAAGAGAAATAATGGTGTGAGTTGGATAATATAGGTAAATGAGGAGGGGGTAGATGATACCCCCCTCAAAAAAATAGTAAGAATGCTAAAATTGATTAAATTATTATAATTTCATAACCCATCATATATAATGAAATCAGCCAACTGTGACCTACCGTAGGGTCAGTAGGTCAATTTTAAAATGTACATTCCAATACAAATGTATAGTAATATTGGATACAAAAAGCCATTTATCTCGTAAACGGAACAAGTTTTTAATTTTAATCAAAAATTCAAGTTATTGTGTTTTTTCTCCTTTACAACCAAATCAACTTTTAAAAAGGGACCCCCAGGGGTAGAGTGAACCCTAGCTGGTCCCCATGAGCAGGACTTAGGCCCTTACAGGGGGTCATAATGTCAAACACTTTGTTTATTTTTGGACATACTTTACCCCTGAGTACTGCATTTTGCTGTTAGTTTACCTATTGAAATGGTCTCACCTGTGGTGTTGGATGTGCAGAAGTCCTCTTACTAGTGAGTGGGGCTTTACCCCTCAACTCCCACCAGGGGCCCATCAGTACCCTTAAGGGGCCCCTGAACCAGGCTGCCATGGCCCTCATCTACTTGAGTTGCAATAATAAATTACCAACTCCAGGAAGTATGTACATGCTCACTTTCATTACAATACATGGCTATGGGTTTTTTCAACCTTTAATACATCATTTGAAAGTATGAAAATAATGTTTCCTTGGCTTTTAATTTGTTGAAATCTCTACAACTTCAAAGCGCCCCCTTGAACCCCAGCTAGGGCCCCAGCCCCCTGGACCTCCGGCGAACGCCTCGCGCGTCGCGCTATTTGTCCTGATTTTAGGTTTCGCAATGTTGGCAGGTATGTCATTTTATTCAGCTATAGTCAAATCGAAATTTATTATCAAGAAGGGGGAAAAAGAAAAGAAACAAAGAAAAAAAACCCATTAAATTGAGGTTATTATAATGGCATGCATCCACTGATGATTACGAGTTTTTGAATTAATTTATTCACACGTAGCTATACGTCATGAATATGTTAAAATGCGCACGGACGCGTTTGATGGATATCCATCAAAAAGTGCTCCCACTTTTTGAGCGGATCGTTCTCAGGCCCCAAGACGAGCGACGCCATTTTGAACCGCCATTTTGAAACTGAGCGAGTCTGGGGGCTAGGGACTCAGGCTAGGTGCTTGGATAAGCATAAAAAGGTGGAAAAATGTAAGATGCGTATTGCATTGTAGTCAATAAGGTTTCTGTCGAGACCGTTTTTTCATGTCGACATGTTGCAATAATTTGTTGTCGATGTCGACATAATTAAAAGAGTACATTTTTGCGGTAAAAAAAACAAAATTGTTTGCATAAGCTGAATGAAGTTTTAGAAATAGAACTTATCTTTAATATAGTAATGTGCTAGGTCTTTTATGTGTAGGATAATGTGGATGATATAAAATTGATATTTTGCAACATTTTTTTGTTATGAACCATCGTAATAACCTTTAAAACAGGTGTAAATGACGAACAACTAATAAGTATTAAATCATTATTTGTTTTTCTGTTTGACTCAATGTCTTATATATCAAGTTTTTATTGAACTTTACATGCCCAGTTTTGTCAACAAATAAGATTTCATGTCGACATGTCGAGATATACTTTATGTCGACATAAGGCGTGTCGTCTGAACCCTAAGTAGTCAAGTAATATTAGCGTGCTACATCAGTGGCATCTATTCTCCGCTCAAGTCAGTGTCAAGATATAAAAAGGTCAAAACAAAATCGCTAAATCCCGAGGTCAAGACAGACGTTTTGTATATATTTTCAGCTTACAGGTGTACCAAATAATTTGTTTATTGAATTTGTCTTACTTTTAGTTTTTGTTCAAAACATGGTCTTTTTGTTGAAATATTAATTGCAGGAAGTACTAAAGTTCCTATGGGGGGACTAGTGTTTCGAGATAAATATCATGCTTGTAGATAGAAAAATTGAAAAGGGGTGTTTTTCATGGAAAGACCTATAACTCACAGACTACATTTAGAGCAAACTCAAGAAAAGGGGCATCATTTTTGTTTATTAAATATTTAAAATAGAAGGTAAAGGAATGTTTTTACTTTCTTACTAAGTTTTTGATGAAATTCCTACCATTTAATATGATTTTGTGCTTAATGTGAAAAATCCAAGTTTATAGGATGAAAATAATAGTCTGAATCCTTTTTTATGGTGGCTTTTTAAATCAATCCTATGTCTTGGTTTTGGGTTAATTTACAAGCATGATATTCATCCGTCAATGTATGCCCCCCCCCCCCCCCTCTTGGGCTAAGTTCAATGGCATGATTAAAAAACATATAATAAAAATGCTCACACTACAACACATTGCGTGCGAGACAGATAACATAAAACTTCACTGTGAATGAAAATCACAATTATTATTCCATAGGAATACAAAAGTCATCAATTTCAGCTTCTACAAATCAAAGTTTTGGCCTAATTTAAACTGAAAATGTTCACACGTATATCTTAATTAGATTTGAGTGTAAACAATACTTAACAATGTTGCCAGCAACCTGAAAGCAAACAGAGTAAAGACCGTAAAGTCATAGCGCATGTAATTGAAAATGACAAGGGAAGAATTAGTAGTAAATTATTATTTGAGTCTGACTAACGGATCGTATTTGATGCTAAATTAGGCAGAAAAGATTCTCTTGAAGTTGTCATATCAATGATAGCAATGCTGATCTGATGAGCAGTGTAATAATAAAACAGCTGATTTATACTATGTTTGATGTGAATATGTTTTCTCTCGTCCATGTGTTGTTAGCAGTATTCCGTACCCATGTTTGACAGTCAAATTGTGGGATCTAGGTTCTACACCACTAAAAACCTACCGGAAACCACGCCATGATCAATTAGACTATTTGCTCATGGGGCATCTACAGAACCTTCTCTGAAAAGCTTCAAAATTAGTCAAAATGTGTAGTAAGATACTGTAAAGGGACTAATTTTCGCTAGGGATTGAATTTCGCTAGGCTAGAAATTCGCTAAATTAAATCCCTCGCTAAAATTTTATTTACCATTGAAACTAATGTAAAATGTTATAAATTAGTGAAATTAAATCCCAGCCGAATTGCTGATAAATTGAATTTCGCTAAAATTTGTCCTCACCAAATTAAATCCTTTTACAGTATGAAGATTTCATATTGTAATGTTAATTTTTAGTGTTTTCTTCCATTTTCTGACATTCTATTTCTATTCTGTTGATTATTTATAGGATAATTGAAATTACACTTCCCATAAATGTCAGAGTGTTAAAAATGACATAGAATTTTAACAGTGCTTCAAATACCATTTGATGTTCATTGTTAGGACTCACACCTGGAGAACAACAACTTTGCAAATCCTAATTAGGTTGATTGACATCCAGGACAAATAAAAACATTATTTTATGTCCTTATTTTAGGAGTCAATTTCACTGACCTACATTGCTACCAAACATAGGACCAAGTCACTCCAGTTGTCATTTAACCCGTTCAGCCCTGAATTTATTTTTCTAGTTTCAATTTTGTGAGAGAGCTATGCATCATTACCAGTGATCAAATTATAGAGCAATATGTAAACATGCGTAGCCTAGCGGATAAGTCCTCGACTATTAATCACCGGGCATTGAGAGTCGTGGGTTCGAATCCGGTGGGTGGCGTGTGTAGTGTCCTTGAGCAAGATACTTACCCTATTGTGCTCCTGTCCACCCAGGTGTCACAATGGGTGTCGGCTTTCTTCAATGTTGAGAAGGTAACATACTCGCAAGGAGGAGGTGTGGCGAACCCCTCACCGCAAATATAACAAATTATGGAGTCTGGCCTAAACGTTTCGTAAGAGAGATGGGCACTCCGACCTGTGAAGTACAGGCCGTCCCCTTTACCTTAAAGGGGCAATTCATGATCCACTTTTCACCCTCAAGGTAACCTCTATCAAATTAGAGTTTTTTAGCTTATAAGAATCCTCAGCTGGTGTATGTTACGATCCCCAAACCATTCTTTCATATGTGCTTGCATTTTTGAGAAAAGTGAGAAAATGTGTCA
>JXSR01S011237.1:119643-136971 GCA_000969725.1 Ophiothrix spiculata
TCTTTACCACAAGACAATCAGCGATGTATTGGGGACAAAGTCCACTCAGTGCCTTGTACACATACAGGAGGTTTTTGAATTTGACACGCTGTTCTATACGTAACCAGTGTAAATCTCTTAGCAGTGGTGAGGTGTGGGTGGACTTTGGAACCAAATATATGAGCCTGGCACATTTATTTTGCAATTTTTTAGCGAGTGCTTGGTAGCTTGACATGGTGGGTTGGGGTGCGAGAATTTCTGGGTTCGATCCCAGGCGGAAACACGCCATTTTTAACTTGCGGATTTCCGTGGAGATAGTTTTTAAACGGAGAAGTGCTCATTACGGTTAGATAGGGTTTATCAATCCCTAAATATTTTGTGAGTGCTCAGTACAGTTAGGGTTAATCAATCCCTAAATATTTTGTGATCTATCTCTATTTCTAGTTGGTTTCACCAATCATGGTTTATTTTTTAAGATAGTGTATGCTCAAAATGCTAGAAGATGACCTTAATGTATAACCGATAACAGTTAATACAGTCGACGCTGCTTAATCGGGATCCTCTTTAAATGAATTTTTGGTTAATTGACGTATTCAGTCAGGAAACCGTTTCTTTACATACAAAATTGAACTGTTAATCGGGACATTCCTCCTGATAAATGAGATAATTTTTTGACAGAGTTATAGTATAAAGTTGATTTTTATGCAAGTAAATTGCAAATACGTGACAAAAATCTAATTAACCACAATCCCAAATTCTGTTCAAAATCTCAGCAAAAATCTCAATCTGTCCAAGGGGTATCTAAAATTATTTCACTGTGTCCACTTTTTGTCAGTTTATGGATTTAGTGTGAAAACATCTCACTTATGGAGATTTGCGTATTTTGATTAATTGGGACAACTGGTTAATCGGGACACTTTTGCTGCTTCCGAGGTGTCCCAATTAAGCGGCGTCAACTTCGACCGATAACAATTAATACTATCTTCTGGTGATAACAATATGAAGTCAAATCAAAATAACATCAGCATATTTACTTAAAATAATTGTGACAGAAATGGTTAAATGGGCAATTCATGATCCACTTTTCATCCTCAAGGTCACCTATCAAAACTGAGTTTTTAGCTACATGTAGTAAAGAATCATTGACTGGTACATGTTACCAACCCAAACTATTCTTTCAAATGAGCTTGCATTTTTTAGAAATATGAGAAAATATGTCATTTTCTAATTACCGTCAGGGCCCCCCGACAGTAATTACAACGAGAGTAGCTTATGGGGATTTTTTTAAATGCTGAAAAGCTTGTAACTTGAAATCAAATGGACGGAATCAAGTGACATTTTCAGCATTCATTTATGAACTCTTCTTTATAATAGAAAATAGGTGGGATTGTTTTCACATCAGAATTATGAATTGCACTTTTAATATCCATTTATGTTTTTTTATATATATGTTAATTTTGTTAATATCATCTCACAAGCAAGACTGTTTGCTCTATCAGAAGCAATAGATAATTCTACTCTAATATTTTGAAAAGTTGTTTTAAAATGGTACAAAATAGAAAGCTCACTTTTTTGCAACATGACACGTATTAACGGTTACCAACTTCCTTGTGAACTTTATGAAGTACTTATACAGGTGTCTCAACTTCATCATTCTTTAAATCTGACACCTTTGTATTTCATATTTTCCCTATTGATTCTAATATTGAGACAGTACACTACATGTGAATGGTATATAAAGATAGAAAGAGACACACGACTTGAGTGGTGATTTATTGATACGGAGCTCTAAACACAACAGATGCGCTACTTGCTATGACGCTTACACCGCGATGTATCGCCAGCAGAGCGGCGTTAAAAGCCTTCATGCACGAATACAGAGCACGGGCTATCAATGAAATCATCAAAGTGGGTAGTGTCACTGTGATAAAGTCATGTTGCCCGGCCTGATAGTAGCATGCACGGTTTTGTCACTTTTGTGTTGGATATGGTTTTTAGGCTAACGAGACAATGTCACCTCCGATTTTATATATCGAGTAGTGAGGTTAACAACTCTTAATGATGCAGGAATGATGTACCAGATGATGATGAAGTGGTCGTGTGTATTAATGTTCGAAAATCTAGGGTTAAAGACGGCTTTTGTTTAGGTTTGTTACTTTGGTATACAAGAGTGCAGAAACACAACAAGGTGGTGTTCCTTATTATGAAACATGAATTTATAACCAGTGCCAAATTGCGTCTTAGAAATTCCAATACCTAATATTAATCCATGTGTAAAGCTATATACTGGATAAAGTAAAACTTGAATTTCCTTATAAGAACACATTTATCTGTACTTCTTTCTAAACTGAAAAAGTTCAATGAAAATTTAAATAAAGAATAATAGTTTGCCAGTTTAAAGGGCAGTGAACAAGTTCGGCATCATCTCCAAACTTTTTCACAAGCATTGTGAGATTTTTGAATCATTTGAAGTATATTAATGACAGCATGCAAAGTTTCATTGTCAATTTCAAACCCTGTATATCAAATTATTAAGATATTCTTTTTTTTAGACACTTTTCTCATGTTGACAAGTTTTTGACACCGCCCATAGTTTGATGTCAGGACAGAATGTTTGGTAGTGAAAATTTTGTTTGGAGGCCAAGTATAAATTGACCCTAATTGTTGATTTCTGTTGAAGATGATACCCACCAAAATCTGACAATTGATTGGGAACTTTGCATAACCATTGCCCTATCTGTTTTAGACAAAAGCTTACTGGATATTGGCAAACAGATGGGTGCTCATTAACCATGTTCACAGCAATCATGAGGGTAATTACCGCATCCATCTCATGTCATAATGTGCTTAACTTGCCTCATTCGATGTTATCATTGAGAAACATGACTTCCCAACTGATAAAAATCTCTGGTGAATATTAAGGGGGTAAAATGAGGAGGGGTAATGGGCTGTGTGACTGGTGTCTTAATCACGTCATGTGAAAAATGGTTAAAGGTGCATTGGACAAAATTTCACAATTTTATCTGCAGATGATTTACATTTGATATGTTCCATAATAACAATCAACTACCAAATATTGTGAAAATTTTGATCATAACCTTCAGAAAAGTACAATTTTAATTTTAGTTTTGCATGTTGATCTTGGGTATGAGGCTATTCTCTTAAAGTATGTCTTGATGCTCTATGTCAGGTATGAGTGTTTTGATTTTGTTTTTTGTAAAACATTACTTTTACATCATAAACTGCACATAAATCATAAGACATTTCAGTTTTGCATTAAATCTGCTAATAAAGCCAATTTTCAGATTTCAAATGTAGAGGGCAGTATTAATTGTTGTCGCCAACGATAATTAATAATGAAAGAATTTGAGACAATGAAACTTTGTTTGCTTCCAGTATTATCACTTACACTTCATATAATGAAAAAATCTCTACATGTTTTGGGAAAAAAAATGTTGATGATGTTGAACTTGTCCAATGGCCCTTTAACGCAGCCAATTTCATGTGAAAACGATTAACAACTGATAAAATCTGTGACTAAAATATGGGAAAGAAGGGGGAATAAAGGGATAAAAAAGGGGAGGATAAGTAGGTTAAAGATGTTATCTACTGAAGACATTAGTATGATGAATGGCTCAATTGATTAATAGAGTAACTTTCTTTCATGTTTTTGTTACTGTTTTCAAACTTGTCCTTACTTGTATCTAGCCTTTAAGTTAACCAGTCTCTTTTTTTGGATAAATATTGATCGTTTTTGTTGCCTGGTAATTGTTTTAAGCAAATTGCACATATACAATGCATAATGAATTCATAAAAGCATTATTGGAACATGAGATATCACAACATCAAAAGCCAATTTTTGATGTATGAATCAATCAATTCATATTCTTCCTTACTTCAATACGACGAGGTATCAAAAAGATTTTAACCATAACCAGAAGAGAAGAAGTGATATCAATGAAATATTGTTAGAATAGTCAATCAGCCTTATGTACATTATTGTGCAAAAATGGTCTCATAAGAAGTTTTACCTTACAGGTGGTGGTAGATGCCATCAACCTACCTGCTAACCACATAAGTTACATGGAGAAAATGGAGACTTGTGGCATAATTAAGTACCTGCATATGAAGGGTTCCAGTACCAAGAACATATTTGATGAACTCTCAACAAACGATTAATGGTTCGATACTATTGTATGGGTAGGGTTTCTTCTTCCCGTTGATACAAAAATTATGGAAGTTTGTCGATAAATGACAGCACAATAACATATTAAAAACATGAACGACCTAAAAATTTGGATTTTGATTCATTAGAATACAAAGTGGATTTTTTTCAATGGAAAATATCCCTACAATAATGGTTTGTGGATGGTCAGTTTAAAGTGGGGGGAAATTATTAATTTGCACATGGACCTCTGCAAAGATGAAAGATACCTTAAGGATCTCATAATAAAATTGTGTTCGTAACTCTTATTTCTGGGTGATGTTTGATACCTTCTTTTAATAACTGGGAAAGACCCCTTTCTCTTGTCAGTCAAGGAACGTTAGAAAGAGCCACTAAAGATAAAAAGATTCCTGACAAAAGGGATGAGTTTGGAGGGGATGATAAGATGTCACTCTATGTACAGAAGAGTCATACCTCGACTTCTATCCTTGTGAATTTCCAACCACATTTTGGTAAAAAAACAATTGGACTTCAAAATCTTTTGTGTGTTTGTCTTTAATCATTTTAGTGCTTCACTTAAAGGAAGGAGAAGAGGAATTTTCAAGTCTTTGTATTGGTCTTAACTCAATGTGATAGGTTGGTGCCTCTTTTTATAGGTTCAACAAAACTAGCACATTGGGTGATTTAGCTTTAGCCAAAGTGCTGTCAAGTTGTCTTCGTCTTAAGCTGAATTCAGACTCGACGCAAACGCACGACGCACCGAGCATGTGCAGTATCAAATTTGCCGATTTCCAATCAATCGATACCAAAACGCAACACCACTTGCGGCAACGCAAATGGAGTTGAGCAAAGCTCAACTTTCCATTGCGTTTTCATGTCATCGGCTGCCGCAGTCCGTTTGCGTTTTGAGTGTGAATTCATTTGCGGTGCCGTTTGCGGTGAAAATTATCGGAAACGCAACGCATTGCGTTTCGAGTATGAATTCAGCTTTAAACTGTAAACTGGCAATTAAGCTCAGCCACAAATACCTGAAGTCCGAAGTAGGCCTAACTTTAACCGTGTTAAATCTTCTGTATGTATGCCGACTGCTAATGTAAGGTCTATGTTCTAGTTAAAGCATGTAAGAAATGATCTTTTTGGTGTACATGCCGACTCTTAATATGAAGGTTTGTGTTCTTGTGGTCTGTTTGATATAATTGCCAATGACTGTTATGCTGGTTTATGTTCTAGTTAAGCTTATCTTTTTGGCATATCATGATCTACATAATGACAGGTATGTTCTTTTTTCAGTATTTCTAAAGTAATTTAATGTCCCTTTACATTACTGCCAGATTTACCTATTACTTTGGCTATATGATATATAGGTTAGCTTTTTAAGGCTTTAAGGTGTAAATGATCTTGAGTTCAACTTGGTCTTGAATGGCAAGAACTCAAATCTGGTTTATTTCTATTTTGTGTGGGTGAGTGTGGTTGTTGTTGTTGCAGCATTTGAAGTGAAGAATGACCCATAAAGAGTAAAAGTAAAAAAATAAACACGACCACAGGCAGCATTACACCATGATAGATTTCCCCATGGCATAGTCAGTGTTTCATTGCAAGAGGAATGGTAGAGTGCAGGGGTAGAAACTTCATAGAGTTACATAAGATGCTGGTGCACTCTGTTTTCGAAGAACATAATGCCATTTTTGTGCGATGTCGTCTGACGAGCCGTTCTAAACTTGCCAGTTGAGATGGTTTTTGAGACAGGCACTGCCATGGCAAGCCATGTACAGTCTGATGTACACTATCGGTGTAAAGTATTTCCGCACAAACAGTTTATTCAGCCATATCTCACAAGGCGTTTATAAGGAAACTATCTGGAAACTTATGTTACTTTTGGTCAGATCTGATAGTTAATCTAGTTAAGTGTAAAATTTAGCACCGAATGGGATCAACCCCCTCACGTACGGGTAGGGGGCAACAACACAAATGGGTCGAAAAACGTGATTTTTAGGTCAAATTTGATTTGACAACGCCTGGGTCAAGGTCACTTCACCGCTCAAGTTGAGTGGTCATTTGGAATGTGTATATGTAATAGAGTGACAAGCAGGCGATGAAATGTCCCGATCACGCTTGACTTCGCAAAGAGAATGCTTGGAAGCTAACGAAAAATGATCCTTTTAAATATACACATTCCACATGACCACTCAACTTGAGTGGTGAAGTGACCTTGACCCAGGCGTTGTCAAATCTAATTTGACCTCAAAATCACGATTTTCGACCCATTTGTGTTGTTGCCCCCTACCCGTACGTGAGGGGGTTGACCCCATTCGGTGCTCAATTTGACACTTAAGTAGATTAACTATCAGGTCTGACCAAAAGCAACATAAGTTTCCAGATAGTTTCCTTAACCGCTAGTGTATACTTTGAACAACACTAAATAGACAGGAATTATGAAGCTTTTCTTCATGTACAAGTAAATACAGGTTGTAACAGAAACAATTATACATGGTCACTGAAATGTCAATATTTCTAATACTTTTCCATACTAAAACAACTTTAGTTTATTGAGAATAGGCACATTGAAGAATCCAAATTTTTACCATATTTCAAAATTGACCTTCCTTTTCACTCATTTTGAACTTCAGCCGGATGTATCTCAAAATTCAACTTTTGCCGCAAAGGATGTACCTTTCGACATGCGCATCACATACTATAGAGTTCCAGTATTTTACCACAAACCAACAGATGTGATTGGTTAGACAGATGCTCAAATACAAATTGCATTCATCTTAAATCAGAATTGATAATAATTTGTCACAATTTATCAGCCACATTGTCACAATGAAGCGAAACAAAAACTGGAAAAACGTGCCATGAACTGGCACTCTACGGTATTTATTCATGAGAAAATTGTTTTAATGAAATGTGTTGATCCGAGCAGATGATAATTTCATAACACATTGTAACATTGTAACACACTAAAATCATGTTCATATTTGCAACATTCGTGACAATGGTTTTGATTTCACACTTCCATGATTGCCACAGTCACAATGAAAGACTAATTAAACATTTGAGGGAAAAGGGCGCACTCAATATTCAAAGTGACAAGAGTTTTGTAAAAAGGGACCTTTACCTTGCAAGACAAATTTATATGATATACTATTTTTTTTTAAGTAGTGGAAATTAATTACTGGATAGAAATTCCCTCATGGCTGCCATCATAAAAAAGTACTTTTATAATACATTTACAGTTAGGTCGCTTATTCGTACACTTTTCTGATATCATTTATGTTGGAATGTAAAAGTTATGACATTTCTATAAAATATCAATATCGTATAATTTTCTGTACACATGGATTTTCAATCAGAAAAATCATGAACATTTGTGACCAATCATATCGAAAGGTACCTTAAGCTTTAAAATGACACAGGTCTTGCTTTTAGTTATTGAATGTTCAATTGCAAAGTTACATCCAAATTGGTAAAAGGCATCAGACTGATTCAGAAAACTATAGTTCTGAGAAAAACAAGTTTAAAGTTTCTGTACTGGTAAAACTTGAATGGAGAAAGGATTTTTATCTTGTTTTTTAACAAATTAATCTTATTGTTTGGATGTTGGAGTGATAGAGTACACTTCAAAGGTAACGTTTCTGATGAAATTAGAAATTCGACCTTGGATGTGATTTTTGACTATGCTCAGCTTCAATGGCCTGTATCTCGTAATTTACTATGCCGGTATTAAGGTACCTTTCGATATGATGGGTCACATTTTAACCATTTCAACCCTGGTGGCCAATGAATCAGCCGATGACATGTGCTTCTGTTTACAACCATACTGTGTGTGTTCCCCTATAGTTTTGGACATAGCTATATGGAGAGGGATGGAACTTTTAAAACCAGATAGAAATGGTGGCCACCCAAAAACTTATAGATGTGCTTTTGTCACCATTCAGTCAAAGTGAAAGATAAATAATTACATGTGAAATATGATTGTAGATATTTTTTTTTTTAAGTAATTCAAATGCACTTGGCTATTGGACCTATATAGGTTATCTTTTGAGGTCCATCCAGTCATTTATCTTTTCAGTATCAACTGGGACCACTGCAATTATAGTAAAATTTGGATTGTTGTAAAATTAAAACAAATAATACCTTTCTGGCCATAACATTGATAGAACACCAATAAAGGCGGTGTCACACATCACCGTATTGACGAAAACTTACGAATAACGTACACTGTTTTACTGTACGGTGATGTTTGTTATGCATTCGGTAGAAACACGTTCAATTCGTTATCCATCCGGTGGGAATGCGTTTTGAGTATGTTACGTACGTTGTCTTGTTTTGAGCATAACATTGATAGAACACCAATAAAGGCGGTGTCACACATCACCGTATTGACGAAAACTTACGAATAACGTACACTGTTTTACTGTACGGTGATGTTCGTTATGCATTCGGTAGAAACACGTTCAATTCGTTATCCATCCGGTGGGAATGCGTTTTGAGTACGTTACGTATGTTGTCTTGTTTTGAGCAAGGTCAAAACTTTCAGCACTAGAGAAATATTATAATGGAACTTGCAAACCGGGAAGTGTGAAGAGGTATTATTTTCAAGTGGGGATTTACCTTGGCGATTGTCTCTGTGCCTACTCGTACGTTACTAATTTGTTTTGTACGTTCCTCATACGTAATTTATTCATTAAGTACGGAACACGTCCGGTTCTCATTCGGCGTTATTCAGTGAGACGAGACAAATTTTCCGCTTCTTATCCGCAAGTCGTACGGTCATTGCACGGTCTATTCGTTTCATGTTCGTCAGTCAATACGTTCAATTGTATGGATTTCTTCACCGTATATAATCTCTCGCCACCGTATAGCCTGAAGTTTGTACGTTATTCATACGTTTTGGCTCAATACGGTGATGTGTGACACCGCCTTTAGCCATTAATTGCATGACTTGCTTGATAATGATTAATTGAATGCGCTATTTAGTATTTAGTTTATGTCCCTGCTCCTCTTTGAATGAAATTATCTCTTCAACAATAGTATGGGACACATATCAAATGAATCTGGTATAAAGTTCACATGCTCTTGAAAACACAACATTATTTTCTTATTAGCTTCAAGATGTAATAAGCAATCAAATGCTATGTTAAATTTATAGCTAGGCTATTGTTTTAACAGAGGTGAATTGAAGGGCTGGAAATTAGTACACTGGGTTCAAAGGGTTAAATCTGATAGAGTTTAATAAGGAGATACTTAGACAACCTTGAGAAAGTCTCCTACACGCACTGTGTCACACGTGGAGTTGGCACGATGGTCATTTTAATTCACTCAATTTTTTCTTTTTTGAGTACCCTCTACCCCTACAGATAGGATCTATTATGGGGTGTAAATTACATCTGTTTACATTAATATCAACTATTGTTTCATTTTGTCAAAACCAAAGTCGCATAAGATTGTGTTTTTTGTAGACAGTGGCTCGATTAAACTTGACGACAGACATCGCGGAACAAAAGGACAGGGTGTTGTGGTTTGCTGCCAGTATACCAATAACAAAAAATGTAACATGATTTCATTATTGAATTAAGCCCATCGAGTATGAACAAGGGAGGAACTAATTGACACATCGTAGGTGTTAAATGTTGCACAAAATTGAATTTGGTATGGTGGTGGAGTCAATTTGGAAATCCATTCGTCATTTGGACTTGTGTTTGTTTGGAAATGACACTTTTGATCAAATAAAGAGGTGCAATGACTCTACAATTATGAGTGTCAATCATTATGATGTGTGGGATTAGGCGCCAGATTTATACTAGCACCTCACCTGCGGTTCGGCTGTCAGTGACTTTATAGATCACTGTGTTCTATGTAGAATTAGTGGATTTATATAGGTGAGGGTTGCAAGTGCGACTAGATTTATACTGGACTCATATATTCACAGATGTATCAATTTTTTTATTTTTTTTCTCCAGCCTTGGATCTAAAGAGGATGCCACTGTATTTTGTTTTGTATGTGTATCTAACACGGCTATGGCGCCACGGCAAATTTGAAAGCAATAACTACAATAATATACAATCATACAAGATAAAAGCCCTCATATATTGCTAAAAGATATTGTATACCAAACCATTGAATAAGGGAAAACCTTCCTATGCATCAAATTGGTTGTTTTTTAACTTCCCTTATGGTGAAAACTTCTAGTTATATGGTGAAGCTGACATGTGCATTTAGTTTTAAGTAGATCTGTGGCTCACTTTGCAGGTCGAATCCGGTCAAAAATCTTTTTTTTTTTTTTTTCAAAAATCTTCAAAAATTAATATCTGTCGCATGGAAGAAGGTGCCAGATCGATTTATTCTACTTGCCTATTTAGATTGATAAACTATACTGAAGAGATTATGATTTAGAGATTTATATTGATAAACTATATTGAACAGATTATGATTTAGGCCTAGAGATTTATATTTAAGGCGTTTGGTCCATGAGAGATCCGCCCGAAGAATTTTAGTAAAAATCGGAATGAATGATATTTTATCGATGTAGAACCAATTTTTAAAATAAAAATTTGGGGTCACCGGACTCGTTTTTGCATGAGAGTCGGTTTAAAAACAGCATTTTTGGAGGTTTTTGGGAAAAAATTAGTACAGGGGTCTATGGGAAATGTGGCAAAAGTGAAATTATTTAGTGTTGATTCAAAAAATCTGCCCGAGCATTTTTGTTAATTTTTTCACAAAAGTTGCGCACAAGTATGTTCTTACAAATAAAAATATAAAAAATTGGGGGTCACCGACTTAGTTTGTGAGAAAAATAATAAAATAAGGCAATTTTTAGCTTCAAAACACTACTCAGAGTATATGCACATGCTTAATGCGGCACTTACCTACTCGGAAACTAGCGCGTACTGGTACGCGTGGACGGCGCGTGGACCAAACACCTTAAGTTCACAGGTCAAAGGTGAAATTTTGGAATATGCCATGATTGACTTGAAATTTGGCAGGGATGTACTTAACAAAATCTTTAGCAACATATTAATACACTAATAAAGTAGATTAAACATATTAATACACTAATATAAAGTAGATACAATCTGTAATTGCAGTAGTGGCATGGGTTACTGCACCATTGGCTCTCTGGTTTTTAACTGGTTTTAGAGTTGCCTGTTGTGTTGTACAACCAGCATGACATCAAAAAAATTAAGTGCGCAAACTTAACCTTGTCACATCTCGAAAATTTTGCTTGCTGTACGACAAGCCGATATATAGATAACCCTGTCTTGATGGTCGCAACGACACGATATTTTGAGTTGGAATAAATTCAACTTTTCTCGTGATAGACCATTGCGACAATTTGCAAATGTTTAGTCGTCTGTCGCAACAACAGCTACTCTGAAACCACTTTTAGTTAATCAATCCCTAAAAGTTGGTGACCTATCTCAATTTTTTCTAGATGGTTCCACTATTCATAGCTTATTTTTGAAGATAATGTATCAAAATGCTAGAAGATGACCTTAATGTTTAATGCTATCTCCTTGAGATAATAATATGAAATAAAATCAAAATATCATCAGCATATTTATTTAAAATAATTGTGACAGAAATGGTTTAATGAACAATTTATGATCCACTTTTCATCCCCAAGGTCACCTCTATCTAAATTGAGTTTTCTTAGCTACATGTTGTAAGAATCATTGACTGCTATATGTTACTAGTCCCAAAACATTCTTTCAAATGAGCTTGCATTTTTGAGAAATATGAGAAAATGTGTCTTTTTCTAATTACCGTCGGGTCCCTGACAGTAATTACAGCATAATGGGGACTTTAAAAATGTTGAAAAGCTTGTAACTTGAAATCGAATGGTCGGAATCAAATGAAATTTTCAGCATTTATTTATGATGAACTCTTCTTTTTATTAAGCTAGAAAAAGGGTGGGCTTGTTTTCACATCAGAATTATGAATTGCACCTTTAATATCCATTTATGTTTTTATATATATTTGTTAATTTTGTTAATATCATCTCACAAACAAGAATGTTTGCTCTATCAGAAGCAATAGATAATTCTACTCTAATATTTTGAAAAGTTGTTTTAAAATGGTACAAAATAGAAAGCTCCCTTTATTGCAACATGACACGTATTTGCGGTTACCAACTTCCTTGTGAACTTTATGAAGTACTTATACAGGTGTCTAAACTTCATCATTCTTTAAATCTGACACCTTCGTATTTCATATTTTCCCTATTGATTCTAATATTGAGACAGTACACTACATGTGAATGGTATATAAAGATAGAAAGAGACACACGACTTGAGTGGTGATTTATTGATACGGAGCTCTAAACACAACAGATGCGCTACTTGCTATGACGCTTACACCGCGATGTATCGCCAGCAGAGCGGCGTTAAAAGCCTTCATGCACGAATACAGAGCACGGGCTATCAATGAAATCATCAAAGTGGGTAGTGTCACTGTGATAAAGTCATGTTGCCCGGCCTGATAGTAGCATGCACGGTTTTGTCACTTTTGTGTTGGATATGGTTTTTAGGCTAACGAGACAATGTCACCTCCGATTTTATATATCGAGTAGTGAGGTTAACAACTCTTAATGATGCAGGAATGATGTACCAGATGATGATGAAGTGGTCGTGTGTATTAATGTTCGAAAATCTAGGGTTAAAGACAGCTTTTGTTTAGGTTTGTTACTTTGGTATACAAGAGTGCAGAAACACAACAAGGTGGTGTTCCTTATTATGAAACATGAATTTATAACCAGTGCCAAATTGCGTCTTAGAAATTCCAATACCTAATATTAATCCATGTGTAAAGCTATATACTGGATAAAGTAAAACTTGAATTTACTTATAAGAACACATTTATCTGTACTTCTTTCTAAACTGAAAAAGTTCAATGAAAATTTAAACAAAGAATAATAGTTTGCCAGTGT
Organism: Ophiothrix spiculata; assembly: GCA_000969725.1. Taxonomy (NCBI): domain Eukaryota; kingdom Metazoa; phylum Echinodermata; class Ophiuroidea; order Amphilepidida; family Ophiotrichidae; genus Ophiothrix; species Ophiothrix spiculata. Next base: position 132,718 of record JXSR01S011237.1, read on the forward strand.
AAAGGGCAGTGGACAAGTTCGGCATCATCTCCAAACTTTTTCACAAGCATTGTGAGATTTTTGAATCATTTGAAGTATTATATTAATGACAGCATGCAAAGTTTCATTGCCAATTTCAAACCCTGTATATCAAATTATTTAGATATTCTTTTTTTAGACACTTTTCTGTTTTTGACACCGCCCATAGTTTGATGTCAGGACAGAATGTTTGGTAGTGAAAATTTTGTTTGGAGGCCAAGTATAAATTGACCCCAATTGTTGATTTCTGTTGAAGATGATACCCACCAGAATCTGACAATTGATTGGGAACTTCACATAAACATTGCCCTATCTGTTTTAGACAAAAGCTTACTGGATATTGGCAAACAGATGGGTGCTCATTAACCATGTTCACAGCAATCATGAGGGTAATTACCGCATCCATCTCATGTCATGTGTGCTTAACTTGCCTCATTCGATGTTATCATTGAGAAACATGACTTCCCAACTGATAAAAATCGCTGGTTAAATAAAAAGGGGGTAAAAATGAGGAGGGGTAATGGGCTGTGTGACTGGTGTCTTAATCACGTCATACATGTTGCTTAATGCAGTCAATTTCATGTTAAAGGTGCATTGGACAAAATTTCACAATTTTATCTGCAGGTGATTTACATTTTATTTGATATAGTAACACCATAAGGCCTAAAAAACAATTGTTCGATTGGTGTAACATAGAAAAAAATAGGGTAGGCAGGTCGAATTTTTTATTTATTTTTTTCCCCAATTTTTTAAGTCTATGTTTCATATACAAGACGCAAAATATACGACACATATACAAAAACATCTTCACTTTTTCTGTAACACATCTTTTATTTGTCATTTTGAATGTCCTGCAAGCCATATCTCGGGCCCCCATGAATCGATTCCCATCAAATTTGGGATTTGGAGGTCTTTTACCATGCTAAAAAAAATTAAATATTTAGGGTCGGCAGTAAAAATAGGGTCGTTCAGGTTACGCCAATCAAACAATTTTTTTTCTAGGCCTAATAGCAGTCAACTACCAAATATTTTGAAAATTTTGATCACAACCTTTTATAAATTAAAAAACTTAAGTTTCATTTTACATGTTGATCTTGGTTATGACGATATTCTCTAAAAGTATGTCTTGATGCTCTATGTCAGGTAAGAGGTTCAGTTTTGTTTGTAAACATTACTTTTACATCATAAACTGTACTTAAATCTAAAGACATTTCAGTTTTGCATTGGATCTGCTAATAAAGCCAATTTTCAGATTTCAACTCTAGAGGGCAGTATTTATTGTCGTCAACATTTCATTTCATGTTTATTCGGCAAATGACAAGTAAACAACAAATAGAACAGTAAATATACATAGAATATCATTTATACAAAACTATACAACCTAAACACCAAACTGCCAAGTGCCAGGATAACCCATAAAGTCCGCCGCAAGTGCCAACTTATTTCCAATGGGGTCCTACCTATAATGAATGAAAATCTAACTATTTTGATATAAAGTGAAAGAATTTGACAATGAAACTTTGTTTGCTTCAAGTATTATCACTAACACTTCAAATAATGAAACATTCTCTACATGTTATGAAAAAAAGTTTTGATGATGTTGAACTTGTCCAATGGCCCTTTAACGCAGCCAATTTCATGTGAAAATGATTAACAACTAAACATGACTGGTAAAATCTGTGACTAAAATATGGGCAAGAAGGGGGAATAAAGGGATAAAGAAGGGGAGGATAAAGAAGGGGAGGATAAAAAGGTTAAAGATGTTATCTACTGAAGACATTAGTATGATGAATGGCTAAATTGATTAAAAGAGTAACTTTCTTTCATGTTTTTGTTACTGTTTTTAAACTTGTCCTTACTTGTATGTAGCCTTTATGTTAACCAGTCTCTTTTTTGGATAAATATTGATCGTTTTTGTTGCCTGGTAATTGTTTTAAGCAAATTGCACATATACAATGCATAATGAATTCATAAAAGCATCATTGGAACATGAGATATCACAACATCAAAAGCCAATTTTTGATGTATGAATCGATCAATTCATATTCTTCTATACTTCAATACGACGAGGTATCATAAAGATTTTAACCATAAACCGAAGAGAAGAAGTGATATCAATGAAATATTGTTAGAATAGTCAATCATCCTTATGTACATTATTGTGCAAAAATGGTCTCATAAGAAGTTTTACCTAACAGGTGGTGGTAGATGCCATCAACCTACCTGCTAACCACATAAGTTACATGGAGAAAATGGAGACTTGTGGCATAATAAGTACCTGCATATGAAGGGTTCCAGTACCAAGAACATATTTGATGAACTCTCAACAAACGTTTAATGTATTGATACCATTGTAAGGGTAGGGTTTCTTCTTCCCGTTTATACAAAAATTATGGAAGTTGGTCGATAAATGACAGCACAATATCATATTAAAACATGAACGACCTAAAAATTTGGATTTTGATTCATTAGAATACAAAGTGGATTTTTTCAATGGAGAAAATCCCAACAATAATGGTCTGTGGATGTCATTTTAAAGTAGGGGAAAAATTTTATTTTGCACATGGACCTCTGCAGAGATGAAAGATACCTTAAGGATCTGATAATAAAATTGTGTTCGTAACTCTTATTTCTGGGTGATGTTTGATACCTTCTTTTAATAACTGGGAAAGACCCCTTTCTCTTGTCAGTCAAGGAGCATTAGAAAGAGCCACTGAAGATTAAAAAAATTCCTGACAAAAAGAATGAGTTTGGAGGGGATGATAAGATGTCACTCTATGTACAGAAGAGTCATACCTCGACTTCTATTCTTGTGCATTTCCAACCACATTTTGGTAAAAAACCAATTGGATTTCAAAATCTTTTGTGTGTTTGTCTTTAATCATTTTAGTGCTTCACTTAAAGGCAGATGAGAAGGAGTTTGCAAGTCTTTATAATGTTCTAAACTCAGTGTGATAGGTTGGTGCCTCTTTTCATTGCTTTAGCAAAACTAGCACATTGGGTGATTTAGCTTTAGCCAAAGTGCTGTCAAGTTGTCTTCGTCTTAAACTGTAAACTGGCAATTAAGCTCAGCCACAAATATCTGAAGTCCGAAGTAGGCCTAACTTTAACCGTGTTAAATCTTCTGTATGTATGCCGACTGCTAATGTAAGGTCCATGTTCTAGTTAAAGTGTGTAAGAAATGATCTTTTTGGTGTATATGCCAACTCCTGTGAAGGTTCGTGTTCTAGTGGTCTGTTTAATATAATTGCCAATTACTCTTATGCTGGTTTGTGTTCTAGTTAAGCTTCTTCTTTTTTTGCCGTACCATGATCTACTCTTGACAGGTATGTTCTTTTTTCAGCATTTCTAATGTAATTTATTGTCCCTTGAATATGCTGCCAGGTTTGCTTATTACTAACTTTTTAGGTTGGCATTTTAAGGCTTTAAGGCCTTTAACCCTAGAAGAGCCGAGGGGGGGCTGATTTTTCAAGCTGAAACGTCTTGACTTTTTTCTTTAAGCCTTGCGCTTATTTTAAGACCATTTTTGTGATAATCGGACCTAGGGTTGGGACGTGGCGTTGCGTAATAGCCCACTGGGTCAAACTGACCAAAAACTGATTTTCTATGGAAATTACCCACAAATCGTGTTTTTTTGTTTTCAGGATATCCATCCACTATTTTTTATTTGGAGCAAGAACATGTGTAAGCGTATGTTGACACACATCATTGCCAAAAAGTGCAAGTTTTGCTGAAAAAATATAGTAGTATATCAATTGGTCCTTTTTCTTCACAAAATGTGGTAATTTGATGGGTTTTTCTTTTTAAAATTTTGACACAAATTTTAGCCCAAAATAGTGCAATTTTGGGCAAAAACATGCGATTTTTCAATAAATTTGACTCAAAATTTAGGAGATTTGGTATATGGATGGGTTCCTTCTTGAAAATTGGTATTTGAATGGATGACATCCCTACCCAAACCAAATGTGAGTACACCTCCAGCCGGCCAATAACTCATTACAGATCATGTTCAAATTGTCTGATTCCAGTGGCACATTGATTCATGAATATCAATTTGGAGTCACAAAATACATAAAAAAGTAACATACAATGAAGTATTAAATAAAGTGCCATTGATGGAGCCGCAACAGTGCTATGACACACATAAACTCGCGTACTTATCGGTTGTTTCCAGCCGCGCAAATGATATTGCGTTCATCTCAATGTTAACTCACAAAATTCAAACATAAGTAGTAA